>CAUYRT010063108.1:0-44925 GCA_963574885.1 Lepilemur ruficaudatus | reverse complement strand
CAGAAGTTCGAAACCAGCCTGAGCCAGAGCGAGACCCCGTCTCTACCAAAAGTAGAAATAAATTAATTGGCCAACTAAAAATATATAGAAAAAATTAGCCGAGCATGGTGGTGCATGCCTGTAGTCCCAGCTACTCGGGAGACTGAGGCAGTAGGATCGCTTGAGCCCAGGAGTTTGAAGTTGCTGTGAGCTAGGCGGAAGCCACGGCACTCTAGCCCAGGGCAACAGAGTGAGACTCTATCTCAAAAAAAAAAAAAAAAAAAAGAATGTTGAAAACAGTAAATTTGTATTACATATATTTTACTGCAATAAAAAAATTTTTTTGAGGAAAAACAACCATATGGAAAGCAAACGCCAGTTATTTAAAACAAATCTAGAATAAATACACAATTTAATGTGTGTGCATGTGCGTAGAAAAACAGATAATATAAATCTCTGTAACTAAATACAGGAAATTAAGAAGGGTAAACACCAAAAGGTTCAAAGTAGTAATTGCTTTGATGTGGTCAGGGCTTTAAAAAAAGAAGCAGTATATAGGGGAAGTTGAGGAAGTATATGGGTTATTTTTTTCTTTAAAATGCTCTGTGATTTCTAAGATTCTGTGGCCATCATGTATTACTTTTATAACAGTAATTTAAAACCAAAAGCTATATTTAAAATAATCCAGACCATGCCTCAGAAACACTCTGGTCAGCTCATGACGGAGGTGACTCACCTCACTCACTCACGCATCTGGGCATCACCAAGTGCACCTGGGCACAGTGCAGGGACCTTTTCCACACACTCCATCTCACGTGACCCTTGCACTGAGCCCATGGGTGTCCCCAATCTGGCTTTTCTTTTTTTTTTTTTTTTTTGAAACAGAGTCTCACTCTGTTGCCCGGGCTAGAGTACCACGGTGTCAGCCTAGGTCACAGCAACCTCAAATTCCTGGGCTCAAGCAATCCTCCTGCCTCAGCCTCCAGAGTAGCTGAGACTATAGGCATGTGCCACCATGCCAGGCTAATTTTTTCTGTTTTCCATAGAGATGGGGCCTCGCTGTTGCTCAGGCTGGTCTCGAACTCCTGAGCTCAAACGATCCTCCAGCCTTGGCCTCCCAGAGTACTAGGATTACAGGCGTGAGCCAGCACGCCCGGCCCCTCGCCTGGCTTTTTGGTTGTGGAATCTGAGGCTCACAGAGAGTGAACCTTATACCTCAGACCATACAGCTTGAGGGTGACTATCCAGCTGAGGACACAGATGTGACCCTAAGACCTCTGTCTGCCTGCTGCTGCCACGTGTTCGGGCCGGCACCGTGGACACCCAGCCTGCAGGCGCCCTGCCTTTGGCTCACCTTGAGCACCTCCACTTTGCGGAAGGAGAGTCCCCGGGAGATAGTCAGGCCTAGCTGCACCCAGTAAGCATCTTCCGCCAAGTTGCTCAGTGCCAGCTCCACAGAGAGGCTGGCAGAGGGGGTCAGACGCAGGGCTCTGGATCTGCAGGGAGATTGGGGGGAAGTTACGGAGTGGAGATGAAAGAAGCAGGACCAGGGGGAGGAATTGCAAAGCTGAAGCATATAATAGGCCATAAAAAATAAATATAACAAATAAGCTCCTATACGCAGGCTTTAAGCTTTGCAATCTCATCAAATGCGGAGGGGAGTTCCACAAAGTTCTTGCATTTCTCAGAAAAGGAAACTAAGGCCCAGAGAGGGAAGTAATGTCCCCAGATGGCACATCTGGTGAGTGGCGGGGGGATAGGGACTCCACAGCCAGCATTCTTTCCAGCACACGGGGGCTGCCTCAGGACCACACGGAGTGGACAGGGGGCCAGGGGTGGACGCCTCACGGACCCCACAGGGGAGAAGGACAGCTGCAGGTTGGCCTCACACTTCTTGTCCTCCCCGCAGTTCTTCTCAAAAGGGATCTGAAAGGCCAAGAAGAAAGGACCAGGAGGCTCAGTCTCCAAACCTAGAGGGGGCTGACCCCAGGCCACTCTGCCGGCCCCTCCTCCCCTCTTACCTCCCTGGTCTCTGAGTGTGGTGAGGGTCTCAGGATGGGCTGTATGTCCTTGGCCTGCTGAACACAGAGGAGTTGGAGGGAGGAGAGATCAGCTGAGGCAGCAGAACTCATGAGGGAGAGCTAGAGGAGCAGGGACTCAGGGCTCGCCAGGGCAGGCTGTGGTCTGCCCCTCCCAGGCGCCAGCTTCCTTCCCAGGGCTGCCCCTCCCTGCCTCAGCCCTGGCCACCTGTGCAGCCCTGCTCTGCAGGCATCTCCTTGATGGAAAGCTGAGGCTCAGAGTGCCCCATTCCTTCTCCCAGACAGTAGACCAGTGCCGTGACAATGCAGCCCCCACAATTCCTGCCTGGGCAGGACCTCCTGGCCACACAGCCTGTGACCCACCTGCCTGTGAGTAGCTCTTTCACCATGGTTCTCCTCTGTGAACCCCAGCTCCCCCTAGACCAGCTCTCTATCTTTTGTCAGATTGAGGACAGTTTTTTTTTCTAAAGATGGTCTTGCTCTGTCACCCAGACTGGAGTGCAGTGATGTCATCATAGCTCACTGCAACCTCCAACTCCTAGGCTCAAGCCATCCTCCTGCCTCAGCCTCTTGAGTAGCTAGGAATATAGGCCCATACCACCATGCTTGGCTAACTGTTTTTCATTTTTTATAGACACAGGGGGCTTGCTACGTTGCACAGGCTGGTCTCAAACTCCTGGCCTCAAGCAATCCTCCGGCCTTGGCCTCCCAAAGCACTGGGATTACAAGTGTGCCAATTTTTTCAACATTTTCTGAGTTTCTACTCTGGGCCAGGCCCCATGCTGGGCACTAGGTATATACGAGAGAATAAAACACACATATTGCCTGCCCTCCCATTCTCGTGGGAGAGGTGACTCAGCATTTTCAACAGAGAGAGTCAAATGTCATGATGGGACAAGTACAGGGTATCTTCAGAGCATGTAGAAAGGACTCTTATCCCAGACTTGGGGATCAAAGAAGTTAGTTTCCTGAAGTAAGGCATCACAACTGAAATCTCAAGGAAGAGGAAGAGGGAGCTAGATGATCTGAATGGAGAGCGAGGAAGAAAGAACAGTCTATACAAAGGCCCAGAGGCCAGAGAGAGATTGTGTGTGGCACAAGGAGCAAAGATGCTCGCGCTGGCTGGAGCACTGTGTGTTAGCAGGGGCAGAGATAAAAGCACGGTCCAGATGCCACTGAGCCTTGCAGGCCATTTTAGGGGGCTGGGACTTAATCCTAAGGGTAATGGGGCCCTGGAAGGATTTTATGGGTTATCAACTGTACATTCTAGAAAGATTCCGGCCTCCTCTGCTTCCAGATCACCTGCCAATCAGCCTCTAGACTCTTTCTTCAGGGGCTGAGGTCCTGGTGGCCTCTGCTGACTGCTTGTCACCTACCCTCAACATTCATACACAGATTCCTACCACCCTTCGGGGCACAGCTAGGCCCAGATGGGTGTCCAGGGCCTCCACCCTGCTAAGCCAGCTTCCTGCCAGCAGCTAAGCCCAGCTCCCCATATCCCTTGACTTACCGCTATGCGTTTCCTCCTCACTCCACCTACCCAAAGCCTACTCATTTTGCAAGATCCAGAACCAGTGACACCTCCCTCAGGAAGTCTTTGACAAAAGTGACCTCAGGTCTCTTTTACCCACACCACATAATTTGGCGTTTAATCAGTGCCCATAGCAGAGACATAGCCTTTCTCGCCTTCTGCCTTTAAGATAGAGCCTCCACTGTTTATCTGGTGGCATGGCCGTGTGAGTAGAAGACTACTTTTCTCAGCTTCTTTTATAGCTAGATGTGACCACAGGGCTGAGTTCTGACCAAGAGATGCAAGTGAAAGTGCCATGTAGCTTTGCAGAGGGAGGATATTCTCAAGGGGAGGATGTGTGCTCTTCTCCCACTGTCCTTGATCAGGTGCAGACATGATGGTTAGAGCTTGAGCAGACAGCTGTGGCCACAAGAAGGTACACAGAGGATGGAGAAGCAGCAAGATCAGAGCAGGGGTAAGCAAGCTGTGGCCCGAAGGTCAAATCCAGCTCCCACCTGTTCTGTAAATAAAGTGCTGTTGGAACACAGCCACACTCATGTCTTTACCCGTGGTCTGTGGCTGCTTTGATGCTAAGATAGCAAAGTTGAGTAGTTGCAATAGAAACCACATGGCCTGCAAAGCCAAATATATTTACTGTCTGGCCCTTTCCAGATAAAGTTTGCCAATCCCTGATTTAGAGGCTTGGAACTGCCACCGCAACTTCAACCTGCCTTTTACAGGAGAAGGACTTTTCTTGTTTTTAAGCTACTTTTAATTTGAATCTCTGTTGTTTGCAACTGAGTTCATCTAACTGGTACTTCGCCCTTGCCTAGAATGACTCACAGGCCCCAAAAGCAGCAAGTCCAAAGCTGAACTCACCAGCTCCCCTGTGTCCTCTCCAGTGACCCCTGTGTGGGGAGTGGCTCCACCATGTACCCAGAGCCAAGTGAGAAATGGGTGCCATCTTCTGCCTCTGTCCCCAAACCTCTGCATTTGACAATTCTGCCTCTTCCATCTCTATTTAATATACACCCTCCTCTCCACTCCCACAGAAACTGCCTTGGTTCAGGCCTTACCATCCCTCAACGGGACCGTTACAACAGCCTCTGGCCTCCAGGCTCACATCCTTGCAATCCGGCCTCCATGTCGCTGCTGGAGTGAGCTTCCTAAGATATATATGCGACAGTAGAGCCATCTGGTCCCCTGTCTCCCAGCTCCCCTGCATGCCTGGCCCCACTCCAAGGCTAGCGGTGGGCATCTGACCCAGGCCCGGGCCAGGGGTTGGTTGAGGGGTATGAATTTGGCCCAGGTCACAAGAAGAAGAAGGAGGCTTGCCCAGTGGTGAGGATAATGGATGATGACACCAACACAAGGATGATAAGCTAGGATATGAAGAGAGGCCCGTTCCTGATGGCCTTGTTTGGGTTCCCGGATGCAGACATGAGTGAAGCCAGGGTCCTCCCTGGGTCTCTTCAGAGTGAACTGATTCCTTTTTTGCTGAAGTCTGGTTTGAGTTGGGTTATGGACACTTGCAAACAGAAAAGGCCATCATATGTAATATTTCCTTCCTCTGCATAAAAGTCCTTTAATGGCTCCTCAGGGGAAGGACCACACCCCTTGGTCCATCTGAAAGGGCTGCTCAAGGGCAAGCTACCCCCGCCCTCATGGCGCCTGGTGTTTAAAAGGAAAAAAAAAGAGCAGCCAACCTCTCTGGGCTTATTTATTCATTTTCTCTCTCTCTCCTCCCATCACCCACCATCTCTGGCATCCTTACGTCTGTGTTCACATGATGCCTTCTTTCTGAACGCACACCCTGCTTCTCCACCTGGGGACTTCAGGTCACGTCTGGGTGGGGGGGGTCTCCCTACCCAGCCCGACTCTGGCGTAGATTGTTGCCGCCCTGTCTCTAACTTTGCCACAGCATCATCACAGCGTTCTCACTGCTGACTTCTCCAACTTCTCCAACAGCAAATTGCGCCCTTAAGGGCAGGTACCACGTTTATGTCCCCCAGTGGAGCCGGCACCATCATCTTTCCTCAAGCGCAACTGAGCATCTGGCGGGCAGGGCTGTATTCTGGTAAGCGCGCCACTGTCATCTCAGAAGAGCAGCGTGGCGGGTGGGCTGCGCCCACTGCCACTGCCGAAAGCCACCAGAAAGAGTGTACTTGACAGCCCCTGCAGGAGTGAGAGTCCTCACGGGGCTGGGACTCATTTTGCAGACTGGGAAACAATCTCAGAGAGTCCCAGAGAACCCGCTCATGCTTGCGCCAGGCCCAAATTCTTTCTACCAGACACTGTTGCCTTCGGACAACCAAACCACCAGCTCAGCATCAGAGATTCAGAAGAAGAAATCAGGCTTTGGACACTGGCAGGGGAGTGTGCTATCTGGTCGACTAGGGTAGGTATTGTTCCCCTCTTCTTTTACATAATAACAGCACCTCTATTTGGTTTTGAGGGAATGACCTGCCACCAGCCAAACACATGGGTAAGAAAGTGAATCAAGGTGCCCTGTCCTTCCACCAAGAAGGGGTCATGCTGGGCCTGGAGTGTGCATCTTGAGCAGTGTCCGAAGCCTGACAAGGCTGGAGCAGATGCACAGCAGGAACCCGGAGCAGGCTCACCCCTTCTGGCCTCCTCTCGAGAGCCCCCAGAGCCACCACCCTCGTTCTCCTTCTTCCCAAGCTTGGTTTTTCAAATTTCCCTTCAATTCAAACTCCCGTGTATGCCTTTCCTGCGTAAGTGAGCCGTATTTCACTTCTGGCGCTTACAGTCCAAGACTCCTACATAACATAGTCACTTCTTGCCAAATGGAATTTCTGCTCTTCCTGTTCCCATCAACTCCCCTAGTCGATCTCTCCTTACCGCCCTTTGGTCCCTCGGTGTCCCTTCTTCCTCCCAAAGAGAGAAATTCAGGGAGACATTGATGGGGGAGATGAGGTCCTGAACGCACACCTGAGGGTGATAAGAACACAACCTGTCATGAGTCTAACCTTTACCGCACTTCTGATTAAATGCATACCTTGTCTGCATTTTACAAACGATGAAACTCTAGTAGTTTGTTGTCTATGACCTTACCAGTAGTGAAAATACATTTGCTACCTATCAGGTGTTTGTAATCTGCCCAGAGTGCCTCTCTGCACAAGTGTCACTGCTCAGACCCAATCCCATGGCACACATCATGGCATCAATCACAGCGCTTGCTCCCACTGAGTCCTCATGGAAGCCCTCAATCTTCATCTTAGGCAGCCATTATCAAACATTGTACAAGAATATTCTAGAATAACTAGAATATCCTAGTTCTAGAATTCTGTTCCTTGAGAACAGGGATGGGTCTTAGTCTTTTGTTATTCCCAATGCCTGATGCTGCATATTGTAGGCACTCAAATTGTTTTTCACCTCAAGCTCCTACTGACCCTAAGAGATAGGCATTATCATCCCTACAGCAAAGATGAGGAAAATCAGGCCTAAAAAGGGTGACACCATTGTCCTAAGTCTAGAATTAGGAGTGACAGAGCCCAGATTTGAACCCAGATGTCCAAATCTAAAGGTCTTTCTACCACGTCACCATGCCTTCTTCTCTGGCAAATTTATGTTTAAAACTTCCAAATCTTGTAAGGGGAGGGATAGAAGGAGGCTGAGGAATGCTGAGTGGAGGTAGGAATGAAATGAGATTGACAGATGATAATTGTTGAATACCTGGGTGTTCATTAAACTATTTTTTCTAGTTTCGCATGTTTCACATTGCCCACAATAAAAAATTTAAAACAAACTTCAAAATCTTATACCCCAATCCAATACTGAGACTTTCATGAAATATTTAAGAGCATATAATTTGATATTAATCCCATTTTTACACAAGACTGCTTACAAGCGAACTGAATCTGGGTGTTCCAGCAGTTGTTCAAACTAATATTTTTTTTTAAAAAAAACCCTCTTTCTGGGATGAGTGTTAATAATAAATGACCATAGGTACCTGGCAAATAATGACACACCATGATGACTGAATATTCTGTAGCCACTAAAAGTAATTATGAGGCTGGGTGTGGTGGCTCACACCTGTAATCCCAGCACTTTGGGAGGCTGAGGAGGGAGGATTGCTTGAAGTCAGTCTGGGCAACATAGCGAGACCTTATCTCTAAAAAAAAAAAAAATTCACCAGGTATGCACCTGCAGTCCCAACTACTTGGGAGGCTAAGGCTGATGGCTTGAGCTCAGGAGTTGGAGGCTGCAGTGAGCTATGATCAGGCCACTGCACTCCAGTCTGGGCATCAGAGTGAGACTGTCTCTAAAACAGCTTTCTAATAATGAAAGCTGCATAGTATCATTAATATATGATGTGTGAAAATGGTGGGAAAAAATGGTAACTACATTGCAATTGTAATCATGTTAAAAATGTATTAAAAACTACTAGCAGCTGAGCACAGTGGTGCGTGTCTGTGGTCCCAGCCTACTCAGGAGACTGAGGCAGGGGAGGATTGCTTGAGCCCAGGAGTTCCAGGCTGTAGTGTGCCATGACTGCACCTGCCACTGCACTCCAGCCTGGGCAGCATAGTGAGACCCCATCTCTAAAAACAAACAAACAAAAAAACCCTAGAAGAAAGTATGCTAAAGGTGTTATTATTACTGTTGCAAAGGAAGTGACACTACAGCGGTCAAACTGACTTGTCACCCAGCTGGACAGCAGCAGAGTGAAGCCTGTGCCCAGCGCTGCCTCACTGCAATCAGCTCACCCGCCCCTTCTTAGAGCGCTGGCACTGGCTCCCTTACCGGGAAGTGAAACCAGAGATCGGAGCAAGACTCATCTGAGGTGACAGCTTTGTTCCCACTGAGTTCATGTCTCCCTCCTGGGAACAACCCCCGGCTTCTGGTCCGATGGCCATCCAACTGCAGAGTGTAAGTGAGATTGGCAACCAGACGACCTGGGCAGGGTGGAAAAGGCAGGTGATGAACGGTGGCGGGTCCCAGGCCACAGGCCTGGCTGTGGGGCAGGCAGCTTCTCTGGGGAGCGGTCAGAGTTCCACTGACCTTGGAACTCAGGGATGAGAGGCCTGATCTGGAAACAGAGTGTGATGTTAACTCCTTCCTTCTTCCTGTCACTGGCTGAATAGGAGCATTCCACTTCATGCACTGGGATCTCAGCCGGAGAGAAGGACATCCGAGTGACCACATCCACCACAGGCCGGGAGCTGCAGGGCAGAGAACAGCCAAGTCTCTCTTTGGCCACCTCTGCTCATCCCCCATCAGACCTGGGGCTCACATGAGCAGAGTCCAGAGGATGCTCCTTCCCTAGAGCAGACCTCGCCGTCGCTGTCTGCTCTCAATAACACTAACGATGCCGACTAAGTAAGGCCTCCCTCTAGCAGCCTGCTGACCCGTGTCCACACAGAAGAGTGAGCTCTAAGAAGAGAAATCATACTGAGCTGCTTCCATGCCTATAACCCTTCAACAATGCTGCACGACATCCATAGCAAAACCCAAGCTTTCTGCTGTGCTCACCGGGCTGCCGCCTCTCCAGTCTTGTCTGCTGCTACACATGACCTCTGGGCTGACCCAGCCACACTGGCCCTCTCTCAGTCCCTTGAACACGCCAAACTTTTACCTGCCTTGTGGTCAGGGCACATCCTGGGCTTCTATTGAATACATAAAAAGCTCTTACCCCGATTTCTGTAAACCTGGCTCCTTCTCATCTTTCAAGTTCCTGCTCAATTATCACCTCCTCACAGGGGCCTTTCTGGGCCACTCAGTCTAGAGCAGGTCTCCCTTGCTGTCCTTTCTTGTGGTATGCTGTTCATCACCTTCACTGCACTTGTTATAATTTGTAATTAACTATCTTTTGTTTAATTTTTTATTCTATGTTTCTCCACATGTAAACTATGTGCCCAATGCCTGGTTCAGTGTTTAAGACATAGCAGGTGATCAATAAATATCTATTCCCTATGTGATGCTATGTGATTCTTCCAACAACTCTGAAGATATGGGTAGGGCGAGAAATGTCACCACTTCAAAGATGAGGACATTTAGGTCCTGAGAAGCTAAGTGACTGGGGTGAGACACCTCAGAAGTCAATGGCAGATCTTTGACTTGAATCCAGGTCACCGTGTTCTAGAGACATGCCTTCACCCATCATGTGAGGCTGCTTCTCTATGAGGTTTCAGTGGCAGACAGGGCTGGGTTCACATGCCGGTTCTGCCACTGTTGGCATGTGTTTAACATGGAGTACGATATGAGCCTCTATAAGAAGAGGACCTGTCGCACGGGGCTAGGGTGAAGACCACTGAGCTCATGCCTACCAAGCATTTACATGGTGCTTGCACACCTCAACTACTCACAGGACGAGAGCTGAGGTTGTTGGGAGGACTCGGGGGTCCCATCTTACCTCAGCACGACCACTCGGCCCTCAGCCCCCACGGCCACATCTGCCAGGCCATCGCCTTCAAGGTCCTTCACCCCGTGGATGGAACGGCCGAACCACTGAATTCCTGAGAACAGCCAGGTCCCTTCTATCCGCTGAGAGCAAGAGAGAGATCATACTGAGCCTGGGCAGGACAGGATGGAGGCCGGGAAGGGCCAGGCTGTGGAGTGGGGTCTGGGTGCGGAGGCTTCAGGCCCTGGGCCTGGGGTTGGGTTGGCAGGCAGGGCACCTCACCTGGCTTGGCCGGGGGTTGAGCCCACCCTGCCGCCCGTTGAAGATGTACACAGCGCCCTGCTCCTCCAGGGGGGCTCCCACAGCCACATCCGTCAGCCCGTCCCCATTGATGTCTGTCAGGGCAGCGATGGCTGCTCCAAACCGCCCTAGGGGGTAGCCGTGATCCCCCTGCAGTTCTGAGACCTCTTCGAACCCCAGCTAGGAAGGAGCAAGGAGACAAGTCATGCCTTGATCACTCAGCAGACTTTCACAGCACACAGCATTGTGAAGGACAATTTAGGGAAGAACACTAAAGAAATGTAAGATAGGCCAGGCGTGCTAGCTCATGCCTGTAATCCCAGCACTTTGGGAGGCCAAGGTGGGAGGATTGCTTGAGCCCAGGAGTTTGAGACCAGCTTGGGCAACATAGCAAGACCCCATCTCTACAAAAAAATAAAAATTGGAAAAATTAGCCAGGTGTGGTGGCACAAGCCTGTAGTCCCTGCTACTCAGGAGGTTGAGGTGGGAGGATTGCTTGAGTCCAGGAGTTCCAGGTTGCAGTGAGCTATGACCACGCCACTGCACTCCAGTCTGGGCGACGGAGTGGGACTCTGTCTCTTAAAAAAGAAAAAAAAAAGAAATGTAAGATGTGGTCTTCACAGACTTGGAATGGTGCTGCAAACTAACCTGGGTTCAAGTGCCAGCTCCATCTCTTCCTGTCCACGTGCCCTGTGGCTTCGGGAAGCTATTAATACCCAGCTCTGCCGAGCCTCAGTGTTCCCATTTATAAAGTACAGCTTGTAGGATCTCAGGAGGTGGTCGTGAGATCAAATGAGGTCATGTCCATAAAAAATCTGGCAGGGACCACCCCACACACAGCCTTCCGCAGTGAGGAGTAGTTATTGTCTGTCGGTCTGTGTTGTTCTAACAGTTTAATTAGCCCAGGATCACACAGGGAATGCCCTTTAGCAAACTGGGACTGAGTAGGCCCATGAGTCTCTATTTCTCCTCTTCCTTCCCCCTCGCTCCATGTCCCGGCGCCCACCTGTCTTCTCTGGTACACGAATACCCGGCCTCCTCTCTGCTCCCCGTAGAACAGCGGAGCTCCAACCAGCAGCAGCTCCGCCTCCCCATCCTGGTCCACGTCCACACCACATAGCTCCCCACCGAAATAAGAGCCAACCTGCGGGGAGAGGCAGGTGTCTGAGGAGCAGCCTGTTGGGACACAGGGGCTGGCAGAAGCCTCCCTACCCTTCAGCACCATGTCCATCTTATTCCACTCCCTCAAGCGCAGGTTCAAATCCTGGATCCACCCTCAGAGCCTGCATGGATTAAGACAAGGTGGGCTCTTTGAGGCTCAGTTTCTGAAATTGGACAGTGCAGACACCAAGGCTTACCTCAGAGGGTGCCGTGAGGGACAAATGTGATAGTGTTTGGCACAGGGCCTGACACAGGGTCAGTGGATGAGTGCTCAAAGGACAGCAGGGGGCGTGATGCACGTCACGCCAACTCCTGGTCTGCAGACGCCCCGTGGGCGGTGCGCACCTGGATCCCGTCTATTTTCTGGATCTGGAGCCACTGTCCGCTGTCATTTGGTTCTTGGAACAGCAGCACTCGGCCCACGTGCTGATATCGGGGGGCTCCTGCGGCCAGCAGCCGTGTGTTCCCCTGGGAGGGCAGCCAGGTCACTGTGTAACCTGAGGGGACAGAGTGAGGGGACGGGAGTTAGAAACACAAAGGATGCTGGAAGAAGGTGACACCCAGAGGGAAAGGGGCAGAAGGCCTGGGAAACTGGGTTACTAACAAAGACGCATCAAAACAACCAGAAGACCTGAGAAAAGCAGTCATCACTCTGAGCAGTGCAAACAGTGCCTTTTGGCCCAAGGCTGCTACATTCCCCAGCTGTGTAATCTTGATAATTCACTTTGTGTCTCTGAGCCTCAGTTTTCTCATCTAGAAAATGGGAACAGTACCAATCTCCCAATGGGGTGGTTTTGAAGATGAAATAAGTCCGTGGATATAAAACGCTTAGCACTATGCCAGCGATGGCTAAACTAAGATCTAAAGGAGAGCAGCATAGTAGACATCTAAGATTATATTTATCTCTCTATACACATATATATCCACACATATGTATATATTATGTATGTGTGTACAGTGGGGTGGGAATCTAACTAGAGATTAAACTTTAGAGTTATTTCCTCTTCTTCAGTAAGCAAAGTACACCTATTTTCCAGTATATCAAAGAACAGAAAATCACCCTGAAGGCAGCAGAGTCCGTACTAAAGTATAAGCATAGTGGTTTATAGAACAGACTTTGGGGCTAGACTACCTAGGCTTTGCTACTAGTTCTGTGACCCTGGTCAAGTTATATAAACTCTCTCTGACCCAGTTCTTCCATTTGTAAAATAGAGATAATAAAAATACCTTCTCATCAGGTTGTTGTGAGAATAAAATGAGATAAAAGATGTTAATACATGTAAAGTGTTTGGAACAGTGCCTGGCACGTAATTGCTCAGTAAAGAATATCAAAAAAAGAAATAAGAGCCAGGCACAGTGGGTCACACCTGTAAACCCAGCAACTCAGGGTTGAGTTGAGGCTGAGATGGGAGGATTGCTTGAGCCCAGGAATTCTTTTTTTTTTTTTTTTGAGACAGAGTCTTGCTCTGTCACCTGGACTAGAGTGCCATGGCATCAGGCTAGCACACAGCAACCTTAAACTCCTAGGCTCAAGCGATCCTCCTGCCTTAGCCTCCCAAATAGCAGGGACTATAGGTGCAAGCCACCATGCCCAGCTAATTTTTTGTATTTTTAGCAGAGATGAGGTCTCAGTCTGGCTCAGGCTGGTCTTGAACTCCTGACCTCAAGCAATTCTCCTGCCTTGGCCTCCCAGAGTGCTAGGATTACAAGTGTGGGCCACCACACTTGGCTTGAGCCCAGGAATTTGAAACCATCCTGGGCAACATAGCAAGACCCCATCTCTAAAAAATTTTTAAAAATTAGCCAGTTGTGGTAGTGCACACCTTTAGTCCCAACTACTCAGGAGGCTGAGGCAGGAGGATCACTTGAGCTTAGGAATTGGAGGTTACAGTGAGCTATGATCATGCTACTGCACTCCCACCTAGGTGACAGAGTGAGACCCTGTCTTTTAAAAAAGAAGAAAAACAGAAAAAAAGAGAGAAGGCAATTACTACAGTAGACTCCCTTAGAAGGGTAGATGCAAGATGAATAGCACCAATTTTCCTGAGGGAAAAATTAATAAGAACCTTTTATGTTCTGAGAGTTTAACAAAAGAGTGACCCACTCCCATACAGTGGTCCCAGATAAGGCAGGGTGGAAAGATGGTGGCTCTGGATCCATGACAAGGTGGAACCTGGAAGTAGTCCTAACCCAGAGCTCTTGGAGCCAGCTCATGCCTTGGGGCAGGCTGATTCTATGAATGTGAACTAAAAGAGCTATAACCTCAGAGCACAAGGGTGAGGCCCCACCGCAGCCTGAGGCTGGCAACACCTTGGGTGAACAAACATCCACAGAACTGTGCAGGAAGAGATTCAACAGTGACACCATGAGGCAGAGAGAAGCAATAGCAACTGTGGATGGACTAAACTCATTTCCTCTATAGTTGGCATCAAAAGAACTCTGGAGACTGCATAAAACCCTAGAGTTCTTACACAATTCAAGAGGAGGAAGCCTCAAGAAGTCCTCAAGTAGTCCTCCTACTAATGTGGCAGATTGTTCTAAAACATACCTGGGATTTAATTTATAGGTATGACTGAATGATGATACAGAGAGAAGGCACTGTCACTGAAAGAAATTTATTATTCACAGCTCCCCAGAAGCGGGAGGCACTGCAGGCCATGCAGGGCCAGATGGGGAAGCACCAGGTCAGCGAGAGGCAGGAGTGAGGGAAGAGTACAGCCCAGAGCTCTTACTGTGGTTTCCATGGGAAGGATGGCAAGGTAGGGTGGGCAAGTCTAGGACTGCACAGTTTGAATAATTTTGGCAGGCTCTGGGCTATAGTGGTGGTCTCTAGTTGGCTGGTACTTGGCCCTGGGCTGATTTAGGGCACAGGAAATAATAGCTTGGTATGTAAGAGTTGGATAAAGGAGGCAGTTGGAGACACAGGCTCCTGATTGGGGGTTTGCATATAAAAGGGGTGTTCACAGGCAAGTTGTTCACTATCTCTAGGAATTAGCTAGCCCTGGGAGGGGCAGTCTCTCCAGGATTAGCAAGTCCCCAAGATGTTAAAGCATCAGAAAATACAGAAAATAAAAAACATGATTAATACACAGATGAGGGCTATTAAGAGAAAAATTAAGAACGTTATAACCAGACTTGAACTCTCAGTTTGTTCATGCTGGTAGCTTAATTGCTTTCATTGTTATTTTGAAAGCCAAACTGAGAGACCCTTTGGCCCCTGAAACCAGAAGACACCAGGAGAAAAGAGAAGTACTCACCCAAATATCCCGCTCTCACTTCTGGTGTCAATGGTTGGTTCCCAACAAATGTGTCACCCTGCAGCTCTGCCTTCAGGTCTAGGAAGCCCCCAGCCCAGTCCTTGGCTCCAACTGCCCCCACGACTGCATGGCCCTACCCAGGGAAGGAGATGAGTGGGGTCGGCTGCCTTCCAGGAGCCAGCTGTGTCCCCGTGCCACCCCTACCATCCATGGCTTCAGGCCCACCATGTACCCTGCTGAGGTCAGCGCTGATCCCACTGGAGGACAGCTCCATGTTGAAAGAGGTCAGATCCTGTTTGCTTGTGCCTGGGAGACAAAGCAGAGGAGAACAGGCAAGACTGAAGAAGCAGTAAAAACAGTGACCCTCATGGAAAGATGGAGGAGGAAGAGTAGCATCTGTCTCTGCACGTTAGAGCCAGACAGACCAGGAAGGGGCTTACCGCTCTGAGTCGGCTTTCTGGACCTGGACCTCCTGGACCTCCAGTCACCGCCCCCCTTGGCAGGCCCAAGATGCAGCTCTTGGTTTCTGCTCCTACTCGGGCCTCCTGCTTCAGTGGATGGCGCCCCACCCACTAAGGAGCCACACTAGGATCCAGAGCCCACTGGAGTCTTCCCTCTCCCTGTCCTGTCTCCAGCACATCAATCACCGAATCACGATGAGTCTACCTTCAAAATACACTGTCCCCTTCCCTGAATGACTGGTTCTGCTGCCATGCAGATCAAGCCATCTCATCTCTGGCCCAACCAGTGAGAAAGCTCACTAATGTGGTCTCTGGCTCCATTCTTCCCAGCTTTGTTTCCACAGAGCAAGTCTTTCTAAAAACCACGTATCAGACCACAGCTCTCCCTTTCCTCAAAAGTCTTTGTGTCTTGCCATTGCTCTTCGCACTAAAATCCATATTCCTCTCAAGGGCCTGGAAGGCCCAACCTCCCCACCAATATTCTCTCTCCTCAGACCACACTCTGGTCACTCTGACCTTTTCTTCTGTTCCCCCAACATGCCAAGCCCGCTCCCCTCGCCTGGCCTCTGCACTTGTGCTTCTCTCGGACTGGAATGTTCTCTGCCCACATTCCACATTCTTCCCCTGGCTGGCTCACTCTCGTCTTTCACGTCTCAGCTCAAAAGTCACTTCAGAGTGAATTTAATTGCCTTTAATTATCACGTTCGTTACTTGTTTACTGTCTTTCCTTATTCACCTTGAATACGAGCTCCATCTTCGCAGTATGCCTGAATGTCTTATTCACAGTGAATCAATAAAATGAAAATAATATCACCAGCCTTGCAAGAATGCTGAGAGAAATGAATGAAATAATGGAAAGTGCCTGTTACATGTATGTTTTCAAGAAACAGCAATTTATTATGATGACTGGCTCACTCATTGAAGAAATATGTAGACTAACTGAGTATCTAGTGCCAGCGCTCGCCATGGCAGACCTCATGGCTTAGTGTGGGGACAGACACCGAACGGATAATAGAATACAATGTATGCCACAGGTCTGTGACAGGGAGCATACAATGGTGACAGCAGCACACGGGAAAGAGTACCTAACCCAGGCTTGGGGCATCAGCTAGAATTTATGCAGAGAAAGTGACATCTAAAGACTTCTAGCCTCCGGACATTGAGACAATAAATTTCTGTTGCTTTAAGTCACCTAGTTTTTAGCATTTTGTTACAGCAAACTCAGTTAAATTTTACACATCCCTGTTAAACTGGTGTTATTATCCCATTTAACAGAGGACAATAAGCCTCAGAGAGGGAAGTGACCTGGCTGAGGTCACACAGCAAGTAAGAGGCAGAGTGGATTCTCAGGAAGGTGCGCCTGGTTCGATCATACATGCCACACTGCTTCTTCCACTGAACTGGACACCCAGGCTGTGTCCTAGCGAAATCATGTATCTTTCAGCAGACTAAGCTTCCCTGGAGAAATGCCCTCCCGTAGCCAGTCCTCTGGTGACCACACTAAAAACTTCCTCTTATTCTAGGCCAAGAAAGAGGGCCTGTGGCCCCAGCCAACCTGCCCATCTTAAGAAATGTAGAGCTTAGGAGAAGTGAAAATGAGAGAGTCAAACAAAAAGAGAAGGGAATTACTGTCAATCTGCAGGGCTCGGATGACACTAGCAAGATACAATAGGTCAGTCCTGGGCCCCACCCGGGATCAAGCTGAGCTCCAAGAGGAAGATGGAATTTCAGAGGAAGTATCAGAGGCTGCTCCTAAATTCCTACTAGAGGTTTTTGTTTAGCACTTACTCAGTAAGTGCTTGTTATTATTATTCAGCGTGTCTCTAATCTGATGTCTTGGGTGAATTTCTGCATAAAGCCTCCCAACCTCTCTCCCAGGGTCTGTCACTCACCCTCAATGACATAGATCTTCTTCTGTAGCTCAGTGAATAGATCTTTAAGCTTCTCAAATGTATCCAGAATCTTTACAAACTCTTCTATGGGTTTGGAGGCAAATTTGTGGAGTGTCTCCTGACTTTCCTTGGTCTTAAAATGCTTTCCAATCTGTGAGGGAGTGAAGAGTAAAGAGCTGGCATCCCCCAAATCTCAGACCACTTTTCGATTATCTTCACGAGAGTCTGGCCCCACAGAGGAAGGGGACTGGGATTCAGGATATAGGAGAGGGAAGACGAGGCATAAGAAGCAGCTGGGGACTTGGGGCCCATACCCCGATGACGTAGCGGATGATGTCTTTGGCTGCGTCAATGTTGCCACTGTCAGTGGCCTCCCCATCGGTGATGATGATGAGCACTTTGGTGGCATCTGGCCGGGCCCCCAGCTCTTGCCGGAACACCTGTTTCCTGTGTCCGGGAAAGGGAGATGTTAGAGTCTCTTCCCAAACCATAGCCTCAGGTCTCCCCACCCTACTGGTTTAGTCACTGCCCTGCTGATTCAGCAAAAGCCCTCCTCGCATCTCCCAGACAGGTGTTCCAAGCCTTCGGCGATCTCCTCTGAATCTCCCACCCCACCCTTGCTGCACCCTCACCCTCTGGACCAGTGGTGTTCACACCGTATTCTGGGCAGCTTGGAAAGTGTCCCAGAACCCATGGGCTGAGAGGGGCAGGTTTTGTGGACTTCCTACCCTCCATTGCAATCACATGGCAACCACCCTTCAACCAGTTAGAGATGTTGATCTAGGTGAGATTTCAATGGGAACAAAGGGTTGCACAGCCACAGAAAATTGGGAAGTTGCTCTTCCAGAGCAAACTCACACAGCACCTCCTCTGCTTTCCCAACCACCCCTGGGCTGCCCATAGATCTCTACTGCAGCCTTTAACCGATTGAATTGCAGTGACTTGTTTCTGTGTCAATTTCCCCTACACACCATGAGGAAAGGACCGTGTTTGATTTGCTGCTGCATCTCTGACTCCCGGCACAGAGTAGGTGCTCAGTGCACGTGAGATGAAAGAAGGGAGAACTGAATACCAGACGGGCCACAGCCGCCTTCTGGGCAAGCCGGGTTGGCCACAGCTGTCACTGGAACAGCAGCTCCATGTCAACCACCTGACCCATGCATTCCTGATGTCAAGACCTCTGGTTCGATTTTGGATGCAAAATGTTTCTCCAGTCTCAATCCACATGGACATGGGCCTATCATGTGTCCTGTTCATGGATTTCCACCCTGGTTCAAATCACTGTCACCTCCCACCTGGATTTTTCAGTAGCCTCCTACCTGGCCTCGTTGCTTCCACCCTTACCCCCTCTATAGTTTCATGTCAACCCCGTAGCCAGAGGGTCTTTTTATTTTTATTTATTTATTTATTTTTTTGAGACTGAGTTTTACTCTTTTGCCCGGGCTAGAGTGCCATGGCGTCAGCCTAGCTCACAACAACCTCAAACTCCTGGGCTCAAGCAACCCTTCTGCCTCAGCCTCCTGAGTAGCTGGGACTACAGGCATGCACCACCATGTCTGGCTAATTTTTTCTATATTTTTGGTTGGCCAATTAATTTCTTTCTATTTTTAGTAGAGACGGGGTCTTGCTCTTGCTCAGGCTGGTTTCGAACTCCTGACCTTGAGCGATCCGCCCGCCTCAGCCTCCCAGAGTGTTAGGATTACAGGCATGAGCCACCGTGCCCGCAGAGGATCTTTTTAGACACATAAATCAGATTGTCACTGCTCTGCTGAAAACCTCCAGTGACTGCTCATCTTACTCAGAGGAAAAGCCAAAGTCCCCGCTATGCTCCAAGTCCCTAACTCTTACGGACTGCAGTATCTCTCTGACCTCATCTCCTACTGTTCCCCCCTCACTTATTCCTCTCCAGCCACGCTGGCATCCTGGCTTCTCTCCAACGTCCCAAGCACATTCTTGGCTCAGGGCCTGGGCTGTTGTCTGCCTGGAATGGTCACGTCCCCATCGCTTCCTCACCTCCAACAAGTCTCTGCTCAGATGTAACCTTCCCTGATCTTCCTACTGAATACTGCTTTATTTTTCTTCATAAAACTTACATCTTTGGCTGCACTATTTAATTTACTTATTGATCCTGTTTATTGTATCTCTCTCCTCTACTGAAATGTTAAGCTCTGAGAGGGCAGATGTTTTTCTTTTTTCATTCACTGCTACATTCCCAGGACCTAGAACATAGCAGACCATAACCTGCAGGCCAAATCCAGCCTGTGGCTTATTTTTGTACAGTCCATGAGCTAAGAATGGTTTTTATATTTTTAAAGATTACAAAATCAAACAAAGAATATGCAACAGAAACCATATGTGGCCAGAAAAGCCTAAAATATTTACTATCTGATCCTTTATAGAAAAGGGCTGCTGACTCCTGACCTAGAACACTGCCTGGCACAAAGTGGGTGGGCAAGAAGTATTATGAGAAATATTTGCATGACTGCTTCTTTTTGCTCCCATAATTGACAACTTTTAGGGTGTCTTCTCATCCTGCGGTGACCCCTTTCTCTAAGAACTTAGAGAAGAACATTTTCTAAGACCCCTTCCCACAGAGGTGGGACCCTGGAATCCATGTTTGTGCCACGTGACCTAACACCATGAAGTAGACCCCGGCCACAGCTGGGTGGATCTCTGGATACCTAATCCAGGCTCGGACAATCATATTTTCTATCATGGAAACAGGAATTCAGGTTGTTCATATGAATTGGGAAACTGAGGCCTCCATTTTTTGAGTGGATGTGGCTTGACCACGTACCACCAAAGCCGCCTACAGAGAGAGAATGAAGTGGGCATGACAGACTGAGTCAGCCCCAGAAGGAAAGAGTTGGAAACACACACATGAAGTCTTGAAGAGTACACCACATGCTCCTTTACCTTATGCAAATTCAACTGTACATGCTTGGCAAAGAAAAGAAAATGGGAAAAATACGTGAAAAAGCATAGGAGATCCTTCCTGCTATTTTACTCAATTTTAGGGTACGCCCAGAGGGGCACATGAAATAGATCTAAATTCTCTTATTCCCCACAGTGGTCTCAGTTCCCATGGCCACTCTAATTCTTAAAGGTAGGCATTTCTAAAATATATAATATGAGGCTGGGCACAGTGGCTCACACCTGTGATCCTAGCACTCTGGGAGGCTGAGGTGGGAGGATGGCTTGAGTTCAGGAGTTCAAGACCAGCCGGAGCAAGAGCAAGACCCGTCTCTACTAAAAATAGAAAAAATTAGCCGGGCATGATAGCACCCGCCTGGAGTCCTAGCTACTCTGGAGGCTGAGGCAGGAGGATTGCTTGAGCCCATGAGTTTGAGGTTGCAGTGAGTTAGGCTGATGCCACGACACTCTAGCCAGGGCAACAGAGTGAGACTCTGTCTCAAAAAATAAAATAAAATAAAATAAAATAAAATAAAATAAAATAAAATAAAATATACAATATGGCTCGTCAACACAATCTAACAACTTTCATCTAGGCCTCAACTTAAACACAGCAATCTGATCCAACTCTGGGGGAAAAATTCTGTATTGGATTTAGGAAATCAGGATACTGTAGTTTCCAATGTGGAACTTGAATATATTCAATTTCTTGAATAATTCAAGAAATTCTTCAAAGATAACTTTGACTATATGAGATTTTTATTCATGTGCTGAGTTCAAAATCTAATCCCCATCTAAGATGTGACTCTACTGTGCCTGTCATGGTTCACGATCACTTTCTAAGTCTTGGTTCTAGTTCCTGATGAGGCCTGGCAATACTTCCTGTCCCAGGGGTTCATGAGCCATCCCTGCATCTTCTCAAGATTTCCCTTTTGGATTTAGTTAGTATAGAATAGATCTCTGTTACTTACAACAAGAACAGCCAGGGCTGAAATTGCTTCACTTGAATTTATACGATAAACTGCCCCTTGCTGTACCTACCTATCGAGTTTCTATACCCAGAAACTGGAGGAAGCGCACGCAGAGCAAATGAATGGATGTGCTCTCTCCTGCAAAGGGGACTCACGCAACATAGTTGATGGCACCAAAGGTGTTGGTCAACAGGAGCATGTGTTTTACGTTGGCTAGCAGAACATCGGGGTCCTTTTCTTTAACATAATCTAAGAAATTAAACTCTGTTTCGTAGGTCGAGGAAAACTGAACTGCAGCAAACTAGAAAAGGAAGGAAGAAATGACATAGAGTTATACATTCCCTCCTGCTGGTCTGTTTTAATCTCTGCTTATGCAGCACACAGGCAACACGACTCCACATTCCTGCCTCAGATCATTCTTTTGAAAATGAGGCAATAGACAAATAAACACAGACGTAAAATGAAATAAACCTCTGCTTCCTCCTGTCGTGATGTCTGCTGAGCTCTTATTCTCTGGGCCTGCCTATCTCACAGTAGGGATGGCCTCCCAGCAGCCACATTTCTGCTGAGGGACCCACTTAGACTGGATGCAGTCAGCTGGGCCACAGATGGCCACCCGACTGAAGTAGGCCAGTCAGAATTTCTTCCCTGAGAACTTGGAATTTGCAGAGGGAGGGCTTAGTTGAGAGGAAGGTAAAAAAAATAAAAAACCCTCCTGGAACTTTAACACATGAACTTAGGAGCTTTCCACAGGCCCCTGCAATCCAAAGATGCTAAGCGAGCCTGTCTACAGAGAAAGCAAGAAAAGAAGGAAGAAGAGGCATAAAAAGAAATAGAAACGAGAACTAGAGAGAATCCTAGATGCTTTCTACTCCCTCTTGGAGGCTCTTGTCCCTCCCAGAGGTCTAGCTACAGCCAAGCCCATAGGTTCTGGCGATACCACATACTAAATTTTCCTTTGATGGCTCAAGCTAGTTCAAGCAGGCATCCAGAGCCTGTATCCAAGAATCCCGACATATTTACCTGGTAGGAAGTGTTGCTGAGTTTCCTCATCACATCCTTCATGAAATCCAGGATTTTCTGGAATTCATCTTTCTGCAAGCTCCGCGAGCCATCAAACAGAAATACCAGGTCTACATTGCCCTTTATACATTCTGCAGAGGCCAGAGACAAAGGGACCTGGTGAAGTATGTCCAGTGTTCGGTCCCCATGTAGGGGCAGCCATTGGAGGCATTCTTGCCCACTGAGTCCCCAGTTCCTTACCCTGATAACCAGGGCGGCCTTGCAGCACAGGATCCTGTAGATTCTGGTGGAAAAGGTAACACAAACCACTCAGGTAGGTGTTCTGGTCACATGTCCGAGACAGCCCAGGGTCGCAGGCCTAAAGGAAGCAAAGGTGTTGCTATGTGTCTTTTGAGGCAGCATCAGCCAAGAAGAAGAACCTTCAGAGTCCTTGTCCCACTCCCACCTTCCCTCCATCCAACTGGTTACCAAGGCAAGCTGACTCTGCCTCCACAAGTTTCCTACAGCCATTTCTCCATTGCTACCAATGCTCTGTGCCAATGGACATGCGCTGTCTACAGGATGAAGTCCAAGCTCCTTACTTGGCATTCATATTGTTTATATTTGGGCACTATCCGACACTTCCAGGCCCATTCTCTCCCATTTCCGATCTCACATTCTGTGTTCTGCTAAATCAAATACGATTCCCAGAATAGACAATGCCGTGTCTTTCATTTGTGACTATCTTTCCTGCCAGACTGCAATTTTGAAAGTCAGGGCTCCTGTCGTGGTCACCTTTGTCTCTCCCTCCTCCTCCCCGATCAGAACCTAGCACAATGCCTGGCATGTAATAGTAGCTAAATATATAAGCTCCAATTAAATACTGGGTCAGTATTTCACTCAGCCTTGTCTCTCACACAGAACAATGCTGGCTGGGATAAATTGGAGAGAGTAATGAAGTTGGAATCAAATGAGAATTTGATTCAAATCCTGGCTCTACCATTTTGCAACCATGCGACCTTGGCCAAGTCTCTTAACCTTTTTGGTCCTGCTTCCTCATGTGTGGAAGGTGTATACTGAACCCCATCTCACCTGTGTGTCTTGAGGGTTAAAAGAGATAAGGTAGTGTTTCCCAAACTTTGGGCATTTGTGTAATACTTCACAATTTCTGCCATTTGAGCATACTATTTATTATTTACTTAATATTTTCCTTTAAATTTATTTTTTCTTAACTTTAGCCTCTTCCTAAGCAATAAGATCCAGGAAATAATGAGTATGATGTGCTTATATATTTTTTCTATTAATAATAAGCCAATAAATAAATATATAACTATTAAAACATTAGAAGTTTGTATACCACCAAAATCATATTGTCTATCAATGGTCGTAGATATTTCATATTTGGAAAGAACCCGAGGTAAGTTAAGGGCTTGAAAATAGCTGGCTCATAGTTGGTTCTCAGTAAACACTGATCGAATCTGAGTTTCTCTGATGCTCTTGACCTTCTATGGGATCCTTTACCCATGCTCTTTCTCCCTCTTTTCAATCTCTTGTTCCTATCATTGAGCTTCACAGGCTCTGATATTGCCATTCCACAAAATTCTTACCAAAATGCTTCCACCTGTGGGGTCTGTTGCCAAGGTCATTCCCAAGTACTTGGAGGTATAGTTGGAACCTGTAGGCACCAAAAGTTTGGTCTAGAGGGACTTAGGCAATCCAAGCTTTTTGGGGCCTGCCTCAGTTTCCCCGGAGAATCCATTCTTCCCATTTCCCTCACCGGCTACTCACCACTCGGGCTGACTGGTAGGCAATTTCCAGTGCCTGGCTGGCATTGATAGAGGTTTCCTGTGCTGTTCCCCTCACCTGGAGCTCCCACGACAACCCTGATGAGAAATCTCACCTGTGAGACGGAGTTGCCCAGGTCTTCACCCACCCACTGCTGCCTATTAAGGAGGTTCAGATGCCCCACCAAGAATCTCAAAACAACACATTTCCCTTCAGGAAGGTTCCTCAGCCCCCACCTCTTCGCTATGGGATCCCAGAGAAATAATTCCATATGTCAGAATTCTAGAAAGTTGAGGAGACTTTCCATTTACAGTCTAGAAACACTGAGGCCCAGAGAGTAATCCGCCAGAATGCCATATTACAAGCTCATTTGGTCAGTCCTCAATTCAAACTTCCTTTACGGCTTACTCTGTGCTAGTGTCCAAGCGTGTTGGGACTGTGATGGTTCCCCTATTAGGAATTTGCGTGGTGCCCTAATGATCGGCCTCATCCTACTCTTTGATGGCCTTGCTCTTGCCTGCTGAGAAGTCCCACTGACAGACTCCTCGAGACCGGGATGACCTGGAGACTCGCCCCAGCTCATTGACTGGGGTGGATGAGCCCTGGCCGCAGGGGCAGCCCTGGGGGGCGGGGAGAACACCAGGAGGGAGGCCTGCAGACGGAGGTTGGGGGGCTGGCAGCTCACCCGTTTCCGACCTGCAGGACGCGGTACCCAAAGTGCCTCCCGGCTGGCGCGAACGAGAAGCTCTGCACATGCCGCACGTCCAGGTTGTAGCTCCAGGCGGGTGCTGGGGGAGGCCAGCGCTGTCAGCTGCTTCCGCGGGACTGCACGTGCCCGACAGGCGGCTGACCCCGGCCCCCTTGCCCTTCCGCAGGCCGCCCACACCCCCTGGACTTCCCCTCCAGGGCCTTGACTGGGGACATGGAAGCAGCCACTCCCTGCCACCGAGAGAGCGCTGAGAGCTTTTCACAGGACCTGAGAAGGACACACTTCCCATTTGGCCACTGGACAAAGAAGGAAGAATGAGAAGGCGTAGGTGGTGAGAGAGGAGGGCCGGGGGGGGCCCCAGAGGAGTAGGGTGGCCAAGTTCCCAGGCAGAGGCCAAGATGGGGATGCCCCAGGACAGGAGGGCAGGATGTGCCTGCCCACACACAGCTTCTCCTGTGGGCATGGGGCTTGGGCGCCCCAGAACTCAGATGCTGGGCCTTGGGAGGAGGGCTTCCTCCCACAGACGCGGGGATTCTAGATGCCCTGATCCCGGGAGGCGCTCCCACCCCTCCAGGGCCCAGATCTCCCTGAGCCCCTCTGCGTGGCCCCACCTCAGGCAGCCTGCCTAGGACACATCCCACACTGTCCCTTCCCGCGCTGCTTTCCTGCCGGCACCAGGCTTAGTAGGCAGCATCCTAGGATGTCAGGGGTGCCTGCGCCTTCGTTTGTTGAGATGAAGGGACTGACGAGGCAGGGAAGGGGAAAGGACTTGCCTAAGACCACACAAACAGGTGGTACCATGGGTGGCGCCAGAACCCAGCATTCTCCTCCCAGCTCCAGGTGCCCATTAGCCGGCAGCCTTTTTAAAGAATTTCCCCCTTTCTCCTTTGCGCTATTTTATCTCCCTTCTCTGTCTTTTCCTCGCACCTTGCGTGCACCTGGGGGCTCTGGCTGGCTGGCTGGCTTTTCTCTTTCCCCTCTCCCTCCTGGATTCCCTAATACCTATGGCCATTCCCACCCTGCCAGCACCTCCTTGTTTACTCCAGCCCCTCAGAGCCCTGCGGAGCCCCACAGTTCCCCTGTCGCAGACACGTGTGCCTCCCCTGCCCCTCCCTTGCTTACCGAAGAGAACAGTCCCGTACAGCAGCAGTGTGTTCAGGACGACGCAGGAACTCATCTTTGCAGCGAGGGAGGGACCCAAGGACTAGGCTCAGTCTGAGCGGGCCCTTGGGATTTGCTGGCAACCCAGATAGGGTGAAAGAGGGAAATGATGATGCCTTGGGGCCTCCTGCAGTGGAACTTTCTCACAGAGGCGCCAGGCTGGTGACACTGGGGTGGCGGGGCTGTGCCTGTGGGGGTTGTGAAACCGCATGGGTTCAGAGAGGAAGTGTAAGCAGGTTAGAGACACTTCCTGTGCCTACTTGTGTTTTCACCTCATCCAAGAGCAGACAGCATGGCGACGAGATGACAGCTTCTCCTGCTCAAGAGCTGCTGCATCCGCCCCTCACCAACACGCCAGCCAAAGACTCTCTAAAGCTCAGGAGAGGACCAATCAAATGAACTCTGGTAAACCGATAATGGAATGCTAGGCAGCCGTGAAAAAGAGTGAGGGGGGAATAAGATAGGGGGAAAATGAGGTAGCTTTCTCTTGACATTGAAAGATGCCTGTGATATGCTGTTAAAGAAAAAGAGCAAGTTACAAAACGGTGTCTTTAGTAACTAATTTTAGTTCAAAAAAATAAAATCCAGGCTGAGCATGGTGGCTCACACCTGCAGTCCCAGCACTTTGGGAGGCTGAGGTGGGAGGATCACTTGAGCCCAGGAGTTCAAGGCTGCAATGAGCTATGATCCCACCACTACCCTGTAGCCTGGGTGACAGAGCGAGACCTTGTCTCTAAAAATAAATATATAAATAAAATACTTTCTCCCAAAAAATGGGAGAAAATATTTGCAAATCATATATCTGATAAGGGGCCAGTCATGGTGGCTCACGCCTGTAATCCTAGCACTCTGGGACGTTTGCTTGAGGTCAGGAGTTCAAGAACAGACTGAGCAAGAATGAGACCCTGTCTCCACTAAAAATAGAAAAAAAAATTAGCTGGGCAACTAAAATTAGAAATAATTAACTGGGCATGATGATGTGTACCAGGTACTTGGGAGGCTGAAGCAGGAGGATTGCTTGAGTCCAGGAGTTTGAGACCAGGAGACTGAGCAAGAGTGAGATCCCATCTCTACTAAATAATAGAAAGAAATTAGCTAGGCAACTATAAATAGAAAAAATTAGCTGTGTGTGGTGGCGCAGGCCTATAGTCCCGGCTACTCAGGAGGCTGAGGCAGGAGGATCCCTTGAGCCCAGGAATTTGAGGTTGCGGTGAACTAGGCTGACACCACGGCACTCTAGCCTGGGCAACAAGAGAGACCCTGTCTCAAAAAAAGAAAATTCTGATAAGAGATTTGTATCCAAAATAATAAAGAACTCTTATAACTCAACAATAAAAAGACAACCTAATTTTTTTAAATGAATCAAGGGTTTGAATAGACATTTCTCTAAAGCAGATATGTAAATGGCCAACAAGCATTCCAAATAATGTTCAACATCATTGGTCATTAGATAAATGCAAATCAAAACCACAATGAGATACCTTTCACATCTAGTAGGATGGCTAGAATTTAAGAAAAAAAAGAAAAAGAAAAGAGTGTTGGTGAGGATGTGGAGAAATTAGAAACTGTCAACGGAAAAAAAGCCAAACTCTGTAAAATAATTTTAAAGAGATTTATTCTGAGCCAAATTTGAAGGCCATGACCCGGAGCCATGCCCAAGAAGCCTTGAGCGAGTAGACTCCCATGTGGCTGGGTTACAGTCTGGTTTTATACATTTCAAGGAGACAGGGGTTACAGGTAAAGTCATAAATCAATACGTGGCAGGTCTACATTGGTTTGGCCTAAAAAGGTGGGCCTTCTCGAAGGAGGGGGCAGTGCAGGGGGCTTATAGGTTATAGGTGGGTTTAAAGATTCTTTGACTTGTAATTGGTTAAAGACATGAAGCTTTGTCTAAAGGCTTGGAATGTTTTAAGACAAGGAGCTGTTTATCAGAGACAAGCCACTGGACATATATTTGTTGTGTAAATTAAGGACCTGCAGGTTTGTCTTGCATAGCCTTAGGCCTGTTGATGTGTTACAAAGGGTGTCCCCAAGAACAGAGGGGACATGATGAGGCATGTCTGACCTCCCTCCTGGTGGCAGGCAATTTAGTTTTAGGATATCCCCTTGGCCAGGAGGGGGTCCATTCAGTCATCCGGTGGGGGAGGAGCCCCCAAACTTTATTTTAGTTCACATCAGCCTTCTTGACATTCACCTTGGGCTCTACCACGTTGAAACCTCCAAAACTCCTGCAATGAGCAAAACCGCCTCATGCCTCCGTTCCTGTGTATGTGCAATTCTTAGTCCTGGAACGTCATTCCCCCTGTGGTCAATTTTTGTTTATTCTGAGATGCCTGGCACTGCTCATTTCTGCAAGTCAGTGAGGGGGTGGCTCCTGGAGGCAAGGCTGAGGGGGAGCATTGCATGGCTCTTAGAGGGCAGGAGGTCATTAGGACTTCTGGGGCCATCGCAGAAAAGGACTCGAGAACCGCAGGCTAGACCAGTTATTTACACCACTCTGGGATTCCAGAAGCCCATTCACTCTCTCAAGGTAATTTCTTTTGTGGATTCTATTTGCTCTCCCATGAGAAAGACTTTATTCCAGAGTACATTCTGTTACAACGTCTATGGCACCCTTGCCCCTCTAGCTAAAGGCCTACGGAAGGCCATCTCGCTGCCTGGGAAGGGATGGAACTGACTCAGTTCAAGAGAGTTCAAGGATGCCATGTGGGGGACGTCTTGTAAGATGACTGGCAAAGAAAATGAAGAAACACACGTAGATAACCTGAAAAAAGGCCAAGCAGCCCAGTGGCCCTAAGCATCTACAAATTACTTTGGAGATTTAAAAAAGAGAATGAGCAGACCTGATTGAGGAAATCTTTAAAGGCTTCTTGGAAGAGGTGGCCCCTGTACTAAGGGCATGAGGACCAGCAGCTTAGTGGGGACCTCGTACGTATGGACCGATACTCACGCTCCAGACAAGACTCTCTTCCTGCCTCCGGCTTCGCTACTTTTTATTCATATCAAAGATTTGGGGGTATTTTTTGTTTGTTTGAGGGGGAACTTGATAAAAAACAGAGATTTCCAAATGTCCATTGCTAAGCTAGAGGACTTCCCTAACTTTTGCCATATGTGATCTACCATTCATGTTATTGTCTTAATCATTCCATCCTTTAATGGGATCACTTTTTTACTTGGATGAATTTTTTTGTACACACCCTATATTACAGGTTTAAAGGGGCAGTAGGCACTCATCTCATCGATTATAGATGAGGGTGAAATAAAGACAATGGGAATAAAACATTGCTGTGAGATTCTAGCTAAAGGCTGTTGCCTGCTGAGACTTGAGCCTGTGGCTTGCCATCTCTGGTAAGAAGAGAGATTAGGAGTCAGGGTCAGAAAGATGTTAAAGATATATGTGCATATAGCCCCCAACCTGAAGCTTCCTTCCTCCTCGAAGCAATTGAAATGAAATTGAAAAGCTTAGATGTTTCTCATGGCACGATTCAGTGCTGTCTGATGCCAATTGCATGCACTGCCTGAAGCTGTCTCGGGTCCCCTCTGTGTAGGGCTGTGTGCTTGGGAAGCATGGCTAGGAAGGCAAGAGCTCTGGGCCCACATTCAGACACCTGGTTCTGTTGCCAGGTCAGCCACCTGATGTCCTTCGGCAAGTCACTGAGCCACTGAGATGCAGTTCCCATTTGCCTACAGTGAGAATAACCATGTACAGTGTGTTCATTTCCATGGAGCCATCCATCGATTACATTGCAAATGCCCATTGTGCACCTACTATGTGATAAACCTTCTCCTGGGCTCTGGGCCGTTGTGAAGAAGAGACGAGATGAGCTGTTGGGTGTGAAAGCACATTGGAAAGGGGTTGGCAGCCATTATCATTAGCATAGCAACGGGCCTTGACAGTGTGTCTTCCTCTCCTAGTACCATTCCCAGCCCACCCACATCATGCTTGAAGAGGAACCTTCCTGGCCCAGAAGTCTAGAAAAGCTTAAGGGAGACCCTCTGCCAATCCTCTGTGACCTGGCCTCTGAAGTCCCTGATTGTCGTCAATGTACTGGTCTATACCTCGTGGCAGGTGCTGTGACTTTAAATCTGTGCCCATTGCAATTAAAACACCTGTGAGATAAGGTCAGAAGCTGGAGAGAACAGCTGAAGGGCAGTCAAAATATTTTAATAATGTAGCCATGCTTCAAATTTTAATTTGGTTTTACTTTGCCTGCTTTATTATCTGAATGGGACAAATGGAAATGCAATAAACTTCAAAGGTCTGATTAGCTTGAGCTGTAAAATCTTTAATGATATGAGAGTAAGGTAGCCTGGTGCTTCTCAGCACCTCCAATGTGGGAGAGCTCTGGGTTTAGGGGTCTGGTCTCACCTCTGACCCTCATCGTGTGCGCTTAGGTGGGTCACTCCCCTGCCCTTGGCTTATTTGCTCTTCTGTCTCTGTACCTTTCAGTGAGCAGGTGTCACAGCAGGACAGTGTCCAGACAGCACAGTTCAAGCCCAGAATTCCAAGTATTCCCGAATCTCTCCCCAAGCCCTCTTCCTAGCAGAATATTCTTCTCCCTCTTCTGAAAAAGGAAAGACTTTGCTGAGGCCTGAACATGCATATGTGTGCTGAGTTATTATTCCCTTCTACCTCTATACATGCCAATTTGACTTGTCCCACAGGCTTCAAAAGTCACCTTTTCCTGTAGCTTTTTCAAATGATGTCAACTGGAAATGGACATGATCTCTCTCCTCGTCCCTCCACTGCAGACCCCCTCAGCTCATTAATCTGATACTTGGCACTGTCCACCCACAAGGGAATGGTCAGCTGTTCACCATTTCCTCTTCCTTTTTAAATTTTTTTTGTGTGTGTGTTTTTGGTGCTGTGACTCAAATACAATCCTCTTCTTCCTGCACACTCAGAGAGAGTGTATTTTCTAGCCCTCTTTGCAGATACACATGGCCATGACCGAGTCAGCGACATTCCCCATGCTCTCTCCTGCTTCTGGCTTAATGCAGGTGTACATAGAGATCTTGGAGCCCCTGTTTTCAAGGTGATGAAGTCATGAGATGGGAGTCAAGAGCCTGAATCATCCCTTGGAGTAGAGCTTCTTGCCAGTTGGAATATCTGCTTTGGACTTCCCACGAGTGAGAATGATACTTCCATCATGTTGGAGCCCTCTTATATCTCAGGGCATGATTGTTACAGCGTCTGGCATTGTCTTGTGAATGATTAATGAAATGGGCTCAAAGCACTTCCCCACGGACACTATGTGTAATTGTTCCTGCTGAAATATGGATTTGGAGGAGGGTTTGATAAACTGAAGGGCATACACTCACCATTTTATTGTGTTGTGACATGTGCCTCCCTTCTACCTTAAAACCTAGGTCTGGGTCCACAAAATCAGAATTGCATTTCATGTTTCTCAACATAGTATCTACAGCTAATCCAAAGATGGATGTGATACAGAAATCAGAGTGAAGGACGGATACTTTCTATAATGGGGTACATGACAAACATATATATGTATCTTGACTTTGTGGATCATTGAAATATACTTATTCATCTTTCTTCCTTTCGTCCTTTAATTTCATCATTAATTCAGTAGATATGTTTTGAGCACCTGCTATGCTCTAGCATTGCTCTGGGCTCTGAAGATGTACCAGTTAAGCAAAAGTCTTCACTTTCATAGGACTTACATTCTTTTGCAGACAGTAAAAGACACACAAGTCCATACATGTGATGCCAAATGCCAATAAGTTCTCTGGAGACAGCCTAAGGCGGCAGAAGCTTCACAGAGAAGATAACAATGGAGCAGAGACCTGGAAGGAATGGGGAGGGGTAGTGAACCATATGGACTTCTAGAGCAAGAGCATTCTGGGCAGGACTACTGGCCCTGTGGTGAGAGCATGACAGCTTAAGTAGGAGCAGGGAGATGAGTGTGATGCAGCAGATTGAGGAAGGGGGAGAATGGTCTGAGCTTGGGAGATGAGATTGGTGGGGGCAAGAGCAGCAGATTATGCAGTCACTTGCCACTGAATGGCTTTTGTCTTTTATTCTAAGTAACATAGAAAACTATTCAACAGGTTTGAGCAGAGGACCAGCACAATGTGGATAGGTTCTAACCATGTCCCTGTGGCTGCTATGAGGAGAATAGACTCCAGAGCAATAGAATGCTCTTCCCTCATGGAGATGTTCTATGTCTGTGCTGTTCAGTAGAGTTGCCACTAGCCCCAGGGGGTTTCAGGGCACTTGAAAGGTGGTGAGTGCAACCAAGAAATTGAATATATACTTTTATTTAATCTAAACTTAAATGTATATATCCACATGCACCTAGTGGCTATCATATTGGACAGTGCAGCTCTGGAAGGACAGAGGCTAAAGAGGTGACCAGTTGGGCTATGACAATACCACGAGTGAGACAGAGGGATGTCCTGGACTTGGGGGAGGGAGTGATGGATGTGGTGAGAAGCCCTCGTATTTCAGATGCATTTTGGAAGCACAGTAAATAGGTTTTCCAGACAGAGAGAAGAAGAGAGAACAAGGCTTCCTGTAAAAATTTCTAGGCTGACAATGAAAAGGATAGAATTGTAATTTCCTGAGACAGGGAAGACTAGGGAAGAAGTAGTTTGGGGTGAGAAGATCGACCAGGAATTTAAGTCTGAACCTGGTGCGTCCAGGCTTGCTCATGAGCGTTGCACGGAGCTGTCAATAAGTTGGTTGCATGCACGGGTCTGTACAGTTGAAGGGAGGGGTCCCCACTGGAGATGTAAGGTTGAGAGCTGACATGGAAAGACACAAGACTAGATGAAGCCACCTGGGGAAACAAGAAGGTAAAGAAAATAAAAGTGTCTGGAAATCGAGATCTAGACTGCTCTCAGGTTTAGACACCCGGGCAATGAGGGCCAATCAGCACGTGGGGCCACAGCAGGAGAAGAGCCAGCAGAGAAGGTGTCTGGAAGGTGGGAGACATAAACAGGGGCATCCTGCCCATGGGTCACGTCACTTGTGGTCACAAACTGGCCACTGGATGTGACACTGAGGATCACGGATAATTTGACAAGAGCTGTTTGGGCATGATGCTGGGATGAAAGGTTGACCAGAGACTGTCCAAGAGAGAATGGAGGACAGCAAAGGGGCCAGCGGTCAGCAGCTGCCAAGACTTTCGATGTACATGGGCAGGAGAAACGCAGGAGGATTTGTTCGTGAACATGTGTCGTCCACTCTGCTCTAGCCAGACTAGGCTGGGTGTCGCAGGAGGGCGATTCTAGTTAGATAAATCAACCCTTCCCTTTTTCCTTCCTTCTCATCCTCACTCCCCTCTTCCAGTCCTTGAGTGGGCTAACCAGAGTGGCTTCTTCAGAAAAATGCCCTTCCTCTGTGCTGACGTGGCACACGACCTGGACCCCACCACTATTCTGACACATCACCTCTCCACACTTTTTCCTTGGACCATGAACCTCCCATAAACAGAGCTCCCATTTCTCATCTCTGCCTGGAGAAGTGCAGAGCACATAGTAGGTGCTCATCAAATGTTTGTCAATGCAATGGTTATAAAATGAAAAAGACACAATTTCTCGCCCTTGAGCTGCTCAGGGACACCTGGGGAAAGGGGTGGTCTGCAAACTGCTAACTGCAGCACAGCGTGAGAGGGGCTCTGGGAGGAGGCCGGGAAGGAATATGCCAAAAGCAGATCAGTGAGTAACTCTGAGGCAGGGAAGAAGGAAATGCTAAGTGCCTAAGAGCAAGGGTTCTCTGCCATGCCGGGAACACCCTCCTGGCTGGGCCAACAGGGAAAACCTTATGAGCAAGGTGGGGTTCAGCTGGGTCCTAGGAAAGTGAACCCTAATTTCTCTGGGGTCCACATCCAGCTCTCCCCCACCCCCTTAGCAGAACACCGCATGGTCCTGCATGCATGACCGACACAGAGTTCACAATTCGTGGGGCTCCACATATGACTTAGGCCACCAGGACATGTTTCACGGGCCTGTGACCTGTGCAGTCACACTGGGTCCCATGGATCGATGCTCTGTGGTCAGCATGTTGACATTCCTCACACTTTTTGCACAAGGGGAGCTGCGTTTCCATCTCGTGCTAGTTGCTAGTCCCACACATGATATGCTCAGTCCTATGGGCCTTCATCCTGTTCAACGGGAGGAATCCACGCACAGGCACCGGGGTATCTGGGCCAAGTGAAATTGCTATAAAAGTGTCTCAATGTTTACTCTTCAATTCTGAGCTTGTCTCTTTATGAATTAGTAGCATCTGCCTAGGAGCTCAGGACTGAAGACCACACGTGGAGTTCACTGCCTTAAAGGACAGGTGGGAATTGGGGAGGACAGCCACCAGGGGCACAAGGGACAGGGCACATCCATCCAGTACAACTTAATTCATCACACATACTGCACCCATTACCATAATCTTTATAATCCTTCCAACAATGCATGGAAGACACAAGTAAGCCTTGCCCCATTTCCCTGATAAGAAAACTGAGTCCCAGAAAGACTATTGAGCTGACACACGTCCAGCAATCAGTAGCTTGAAGCCTGGCCCTCTGAGTCCAGTGGCTGGGCTCCAGCCTCTGTTTGAGTGAATAGACATTCCAAATGTGAAATTTTTTTTTTTCTTTCTCTCTCCAGTTCTTTCTGTGAGTGAGCAAGCTGTCATTTCTGTAGGAGACAGAAAGGTGAATAGTTTCGTGAAACTCTTTCTATAAAGAATTTATGAAGATGAAGGCTCTGAGGACCGAGCTTGTCTGTGCCGGAGCTGGGAGCGCAGGCATGCACAGCCGGCCTTTCTTGCCAGCCCGCTGTATACTTACCTTAAATTTGACCTCCAGCGAGGAGCCTCACGCTTGGAGAAAGAGTAAAGAGGCTCTCTCCTTCTCTGCCTTTAATGCCGCGCTCCCTTCAAGCAAGTGCTCCGCAGAGGGCTACGCCTGCCTGCCACTGTCTTCTGAAGTCAGGGCTGGTGTGGGATTCTGAGCTTCAACAGGGACTTCGTTTCCACTCAGAGGCACCCCTCGAACCCAGGCCTCAACAGGACAAAGTGCACTCCAAGACAGACTTCTTGCTTTAAATAAACCCATTTAGCCAATAAATGTTGCTCCTGCCACCAACGTTTTGCACAGGGACTGGGATGCCAAAGGGAAGTTTAATTACAAGCTAGCAATTTACAGGCCTGCAGTTGGCAGGTGGAGCCCAGTCTGAGTCTGGAGGTGAGAATTCCTGCTGCCGGCTAGTGTGCAAGGCTTGTGCGACAGAGGCTCCGGCAGGAGGACGGTCCTTTGAACTGGCGCTCGTAGCGCAGGCTGCCGCCCCTGTTGGGCCAGGAGGTTCCTCCCACTTTGAAGAGGTCCGCACTGTGTTAGTGAAAGGTTCTTGCTCATTTTCAGAACAGACTTCCCTGGGCATGGCACTATGTGCCAGGAATTTAGAAAGGCATGTGAGGTGGGGACAAGGGAACACAAGGTTTCTGGCATTCATTCATTCATTCACTCATTCATTTATTCAGCATATGTTCAGCCATGACTATGTCACCAGCCCCAAGCCCAGAGCATCTCACCACCGGTTACTTGTGAACGGTCCTTACGGGTTGAATTATGTCTTCCCAAAGAGATATTGACGTCCTAACCCCCGTATGTACAAATATGACCTTATTTGGAAATAAGGTCTTTGAAGATGATCAAGTTAAGATGAGGCCTTTAGTGCCCTAATCCAGCAGAGCTGGTGTCCTTGTGCACAGGGCACAGAGGCAGACACCCCCACTGAGAGCACCTCATGAACATGAAGGCAGATTGTGACTCTGTGTCACTGAACATACAATTCACTAAGATGAGGTCACAGGAGAGTATGGCGGGCCCTAATCCAGTAGGACGGGTGCTCTTCTAAGAGGAGGGGGGAGACACAGAGAGAACACCACGTGAAGACAGGGATGCAGGGAGAAGACAGCCATGTGACCGTGGAGGCAGGCATTAGAGAGCAGCATCTGCGAGCCCTCGGTGTCTGCAACACTGAGCACTGCTGGCGAACAGCGGAAGCTGGACCAAGCAAGGAAGAATTCTCCCCTGCAGGTTTCAGAGGAAGCACGGCCTGCTGACAGCTTGATTTTGAACTTCCAGCCTCCAGAAGGATGAGACAATGTATTTCTGTTGTTCTGAGTCACCCAGTTGGTGGTACTTTGTTACAACAGCCCCGGGAAACTAATACAGCCTTCGTGGCCTGCAGGATGCCAGAACTGCAGCAGCACTGTGGAGCTCTGAAAGAAGCTGACCTGGGGACAGTCCACATGATAAGCAAGGCAGCGAGGACACAAAAGGAATCCGCATCCCTGGTCCTTTGCTGGGCTGATGTCCTCCTTTACCTGGAAGCCTCCCTACCGTTTGGCTATTTGCAGTGTGATGTCACACACTGCCCAGTCCACTTTGGTTGGGCTTCCTATTAGTTATGGTGAAAACCTCCTAAGTGATATAGTCGGGCTGAAGCTGCCTGCTCCAGTGAGCTGCACAGCACACCACTGGGAGAGGCTTTTTAACCTGGAACGCTACAAAGACAAGAAAAGGAGGTCTGGAGAATTACTGTCCCCCCGTTCTTCATGAGACCTTTACGTGATCATCGAACATGCTGGTGCACAATGAGTTCAATGTCCCTCTCCATGCTCTCTCCTGCAATAACACATGTCGCCCAGGATTGACATCTGTGCTGGGCCACTCTGGTTCCTCCATTGTCCTCTGAGTCCGTACTGTCCCTGCACCTGTGCACTGTGCTAAAAAGGGCACATTTGCTTCAGTGCATCCATTTATTAAGCCACATTCTCAATGCTTGCTTAAAATGCTGTCTTTAATAAAATGTATTTCTATAGCCAGCACTGTTTTCCTTCTTTGTCCTCTGCAAATGGCCAGCTCTCTGCTTAACTCGTCAACCACAAAGGTGCTAGGACAATGGACTGACTTGCCTTTCCACCCTCGATGCTGGTGCGTCTTCTTGGTTCAGTTCTCTCTGCTTGGGGAGAGTGTCCTGAGGTGGCTGAGTAGCGGGAAGGGCAGTTTCATGCCCCCTTGAAGGGAAGGAGCATCTCTGGCTTGGGGCTATCATGGCAGATGGATCCAGCATTGAGCAGATTAATAGAACCGCCCTGGTCATAGGAGTGATGTCACCTTACGTGCCAACAGTAAACGCACCCACCCTTGCCTCTGCTCCAACCACCAAACCTCAGGAGCAACTCAGACACACGGCTGCTTAGCCATTTGTGGTCAAGTCTATGTGGGCTGCGCACAGGACACCACAGTCAGTGCTGATATTAATGAGTGTCAACGTGGGGCCATGCATCTTGCTAAGGACTTGCATGAGGGGCAGAGAAAATACTGCTACAGTGAGTAGGAAAAAAAATGTGGTAAGTACTGTCATCATCCACAATTTACAGATGGGAAAACTGAGCCACAGAGAGGTCAAGTATCCTGCCCAAAATGACACAGCTGGTAAGTGGTTGAGCCGTGTGTTGGAATTTCCTGGATACACATCACAGTGTACAGTGGACTTGAGAAAGCAGGAGCAGCAGGTGCAGAGGTGAGAGAAGAACAGGGAAGGGAGGAAACCACCAGGGCAAGCCAGGCGCAGAGATCCACGTGGGAGGGGACAGGAAAACTCCAAAGGGAGGAGAGACAGCCTCCAGAGTTCTGTCCTGAATAATTAGCTAGGTACTGGGAGGTCCAGGCTCTCGTAAGATGGAGATTCATGTTTTTCCCCCATAAATAAAAAGGCAAGAGAAAACTACAGGGCTGGAAGACCTGGAGATGCCCAAGTTACACAGACCTGGTGAAAATAAATAGGATGGAAGAGTTAACAGTATAGAGTGACCGCTGTGTCAGGCACCATGCTGGGTCACATTTGTCACTTCTCAATGTCATTTCTCTCCATTTAAGGCACAGGAGGTTCTAGAGAGTTGCTGTCAAGTGTTCCAAGTAGGAACGGGCAGAAAAAGGGTCAGAACCCTGGGAACTGTCCTCACTGTCCCAGCCACCCATGAAAATAGCGTCTCCCACAGGCTGTGCGCACGGCTGCCTAGGTACGTCGCATGCAGAGCTCCTGAGCCCCGAGTCCGCCCTGGGTGTGTCTGTTTCCTCCGGGGAGCAGCTACCCCCAGAGCCTGTGGTGCCCGAGGAGGATCCAGGCTGGACATGGAGACAAACGATTGGGGTCTGCAGTGCAGCGCATGGGAGTAAGAAAGTTCTCCCAACGCGGCCATCCGGCGCCCGGGCGCCTCTGCCGTGGCCTCTCTGCGTCTGCTCTCTGTGTCCAAGTCGTGGCCAGACAGGCAGCTGCACTGACGTTCACTGTTCTCTTTCACTCACGTTTGATTTTCCCTCTAAGTTTCGCAGCCTCTCGTGCTCCTTCTCTTTGAATCAGTAGATTCTTAATAAAAACAGTGTTTCTCTCTGTCGCGTTTTTCTCTTCTCTAATTGCTCTTTATGTTTACAAGATATGTTGAGAACATCCGTGGGTGGGGGAGAGGAGAAAAACACTCCTTGTCCACCTTCACGTTGACCTGTCAGGTAGAGGATTTATAGCTAGATAGATGACAGGTAGATAGAGAACAGGTGGATGGATGGATAGATGATGAACACACACATAAACAGGAAAGGAAGGAAGGAAAGAAGGAAAAAAAGAAGGAAGGAAGGAAGGAAGGAAGGAAGGAAGGAAGGTAGGAGGGAAGGAAGGTAGGAGGGAAGGAAGGATGGGGAGATAGGTGGGTGGATGCACGGGTGGGTGGATGGATGAATGGATGGGGAGATAAGTAGGTGGATGGATGGGTGGGTGGATGCTAGATAGGTATAGATACATACATGTGTTTATCTGTATCCATCTATCTATCTTCCTATTCATCCACCTGGGGGAATTAGAGATTCCAAGCACCTATCTTTGAGAATAATTGTCCTTCCGCCTCTGTCACACAGCCCTCCTGCCTTTCCTTATGCAGTCAAACCAAATTCTGTAGTGTATCTAACACTGTGAACCGCTCCAGGGAGAAAACCTCAATGGGACCAGAGAAAGTGTATACACCGGGTCTTTCACTTTTATATTTTTTTAAGGCTGAGTTCCACACTGTTGGTGGCACCAAAAGAAACCACTGCCACTAGTTGAAAAGTAAATTATGGATTGCCCCTTGAAATAAAACACAAGTTTTATTGGAAGTGGAGGGATAAATCAAAACAGCTGGAGGGAGAATGTCATGAAACTACTGTGACGAAGCCCATGATGTTCTACTTAGAGTAAACATTCTTTTATTTTATTCTGTTTAAGGCCCGAGTCTGCTGCATAAAAAGTTATCATCCCTTTCATGTGGGACAAAAGAGGACTTGGAAAAGGAATTTTTTTAAATCTGTGCATTGAACTGCAGCTTATAGAAGCCTAAAAAAACACATTTGGCTTTTTTTTTTTTTTACAGTGGGTGCCTCTTAATTGTGACTTTTATAAACCCCTTCTGTAGCTATCATAACCATCGAGTTAACTAACTTCATTTTTGTATGATTAAAAGAGCCTCTCTTGCCAAACATACGGCAATTATTAGAATGTCTCAAAAATCTTTTTTTTTTTAGTGATATGAAACTCCTCTAGAAAAAAATAAGATTTGACTTATAAAATCCTAAAATACATGTGAATTTGATATCTATAAATAAATACTCTATAGTAGGTGCAAAATATTATAAGTAACAATTTTATCAGCATATCCATTGAGCAAAAGGCCTTATGATGTTAATGTTAGCAAAATTAAATTCTGGCCTTTCCATTCAACTAATAAGTCCTGATCTCTAAGCACCAGGCACTGTGTTAGGCACAGAGGCTATATACGCATGTGTGTGTGCCTTTTTCTTCCAGAGTTCCAATTATTATGGGAAACTGCTTGATAGCTAAATCAACACCATAATTAAGCTAAGACTGAAGGAGAACTTTCTATATGCCTGGTTCTGGTCTAAGAACTTTACACCTAGTATCTCATTTAATCCTCGGAGGTATGTATTGTCACTTTAGAAATGAAGTCTTTGGGACTAGAGAGGGACCATAGATGGTCTGTGCTCACCTAGCTAGCAGCTGGTTTAGCTGGGGTAGATAAGAAAGTACATATGACAAAACATTATCTATGAAATAGTAGACATATTGGAGTCATAATATAAAAAGCCATTGATTATAATTTAAAGAATTGAAAAAAGCTTCACCGAAGAGGAGATTCCCAAGGAGACAGTGAAGAGGATCAGTGTGGGCGGAGGCAAGTGTTCCTTCTTCTGGGAAGAAGGAAGGGAAAATAGAGAATGCACGAAGACAGGCATTGCATTATTTTTTATAAAAACAACAAAATAAGCACCTAAAACCTCAATGAAAGTCGAGTGGTAAACAAATCCTTATATATATTCACACAATACACAGTGGGCCATAAAAAGTTGGGTTTTAGAATAATCTGAACATTTGCAAAAATTTTCATAATATAAGGCTGAGTGAAAAAAAAGTACACTATAAAACTTTGTATCCAATATAATCATCACCCAAATGCAAATAAACAAGCGCACACAAAAATTCTAAAATACAATAGGGATTTTTCTTTGTTGTATTATGGGTGATTTGAATATTCATCTCGCTACTATTCTGTGCTTCTATTTTTTTTTTTTTTGTTTCCGTAACGGCCAGGTATTTCTTTTGTAACCTGAGAAAGTCATGAAAATATGAAATTAGTAGATATTAAGGGACCTTATATATTTGCCATCACTTTCCTGGCTTCGAGGTGCGAGAACATTATACCATTCAGAAAACATAGATTATGTAGCCAGAGCACAAGTTTAGGCAGAAAGTGTCGGCCTGAAGCATGCCGTGTGCTGACCTTGCTAGGGCACAGCGGCCTGGAAAACACAGGTCAGTAAATTAAATTTGTCTTCTGCCTCCGGTGTTCACCCTAGTGGATGGGGGTGACAGGGACCAGGTATCGCATGTGCCTGTGACAGTAATGATACAGAAATGGAACAAAGCTCTGGAGAGGGTGGAAGGAATGAGAAATTTCAGAGGTTCCCATGCCTATTAGGATATTGGGATTTGATTATGGAAGTTTTTAACAGAATTTGGAATCGGAAGATAAGGCTTTAAATTCCAGTCCAGGTGGAGTCGAGCCAGGTGTATTTGTCCGAACTGCCCCTCTCTCCCTCTCCCTCATTTTTCCTCCTTTCCTTCTTCCCACTCTCCCTCATTTTGTCCCTCTCTCTCTCCCTCTCTCTCTCTCAATCTCCCACTCGCTCTCCCTCTTGGGGACGATTTTCTTATGGTCAGAGATTTGTCCCAAATCTCACAGCCAGCTAGAGGCCACCTGGACTCTGCTCCGTCTCCCTTCGCACGCTCCACAATCCATTAGTGAAACCCGGCAACGCTCCCCTGCCTCTGTTCCTGCTTCTTTTCACCCTTCTCTCGCCTTTTAAAGCCATTCATGTTCTAGAATGCAGGTGGCAGATTCCGAGCTCAGTTTCTGCACCTTTTTCAAGCTTCGTGGCCCACTTTTCCGCACTAATGCAAGGCACTCCTGAGTAATGAGTGGAAAACAGTGTTCTGAGTCTGTTTTCCCAATTAAATAGAAGTTAGGCCACTCAAACAATAACGACTTATCTGAAACCAACTCTTGCCCAGCTTGGAAAGACTACACAGGGAATTGGATTCAATACCTGGAATCACCCCACAGAGCTGAGTTTGGTGTTGAGACAAGCATTCAGAGCACTTGGTGATTTAAAATTCAGCTTCATATTTAAAAATCACTGGAGGATTTTTTTTTTTTGTTACTGTTGTATTAGTGTAGAGTTTTGAAGGCAAACAGATGAATCTTAACCAGTCAGGGAGAACATGCCACTGATCAGAATTTCTGTGAGAACAGAGGCAGAACCAAAAAGGAAATTCAATATTAATGTCCTTTTATTTTTGCAATGATTTTTAATTTGCATGAACGACATGTTGCATTAGTCGTAATAGTAGCAATTTATTTTTGGTGATAATATTGAATTTCTTGGAAATTTTCAAATAGAAATCAGATGACCCAGGTGAAGGACACAAGATCCTATGCCTGAATTGTGTGCTGTAATTCTTGAATCACTTCAGAATTCGTAAATTAATTTTTCCTTCAAATTAAAACAAGAGAGGGTGTGAAATTCTTATTGGATTCTTATTTAACAAAAGGAAACGTGGGCTATAAAAAACAGGAAAAACAGCGAAATTCAGAGATTTCTAGGGCTTGCCTCTTCCTAGTTCATCCATCGACCCATCTGTGCTTCCATCCATTTACCCCTTCACTTGTGGCTACGCCTATTTATGTGAGTAGCTTTTCTCTCTCTCTCCATATATAGCAAATGCATATGTGTGTGTGTCTATGTGCATGTATGATTTTGAATTTGCACATATAGAAATGTTGGAATATTACAACAAACAAATAGAACCCCTTCCCTCATGGAGCATGGTCCAAGGATCCAATGTCAGTTGAACTTGAATGTGAATATCAATGTGCTCGTCTCCCAATGATTGATGTCCCCCCTGAATACTGTGGACCCCGGGGAAAGTCCTCAGCCTGGTGGCTGTGATGCTAGGAGGGAGTTACATGCAGAGAACAAGGTCAGGCTAATCTGAGGCTAGATCGTTTTTTGCTGGAGGAAAAAGTATGCACATAGATAAGGCATCAACAAAGACTGTATCTGTCCCTTGTACTTTCCCACATTACGCACTTTTCATAACACTTTTCCAGCCATTATTCATTCAATCAGTCAACCACTCAAAGGGTCGAGATTTGTTAACTGAGTTTATTGCATGAAGCTGTGTTCATGGGTTGTCTCTGCCCTAGCAGAATTCAGAGGAATCTGACGTGCCAACAATGAGGACAAGGAGTGGGAAGGAGTGTTGGCCGTGGGATGACTCTGAGGCCATCTGAGAGAGTATGTGCTTCATCTCCCTTTGGGCACCGGGGTCATAGCTGAGCACAGGGAGGCTTGGGAGGGACCTTCCCTGAGGGTCTCCTGGGAGGCTGTGTAGGCACAAGGGCAGGGGACCAGGATCGGAGGGTAGGGGTGGGTAAGGCAGAGTGCACACAGGCAGTGTTGGCTGCAAGGCTTCATGTATGATAACGGAAATAGCTCACACTTTGGGTTTGGGACCAGGCAATGCTAAAGTCGAATCCTGTTTCACACAATCGCCAGAGGCTGGGCCTTAATCAGAGGACCTTAATGTCACCAAGTCTTGTATATAAAATGGGGAAATAATACTGACCTGTTATGGATATCGCAAGGTTTGGAGACAGTGCCTGGCGTGTGGTAAGTACTCACTAGACGCCAGTTCGCAACACCTGCAAGTTCTCCCACCAAAGCCCCTCATCTGAGCCGGCCCGTCCTCACAGCTCTGACACCCTCACTTATTCCCCTGCCTGTGCCTTTGACTTCTTCTTCAAATCACATGGTCTCTGTGCAGCTTCCTGTGTTCAAAGACTCTGTTTGTCTGCTCTGCTTCTAGCCTTCCTGGGTGGAAGCTTGGATCACCCCAGCCCCAGAGGTTGGGGAGGGTGAGCTGGTGGGTCGTACCAGTACCCTGTGGGTGGTAGCCTCACTGGCCTTGCCTAAGTTCTGCAAGGAGAATCCAGTGCATCTTGAAAATATTTGCATCAGACATCAGCATTATTTGTTTCATTCCTTTTTGACAGGAAACTAAAGCTCAGGACTGACCTATCTGGCCTAAAGGGGCCCAGCTAGGTAAGGTGTGGAGTTTGGGCTTCACGCTAAGTCCCTCTGTCGTCCAGTGCAGTGCTTTGAAAAGCACAAAGTACATATTAGCAGATTCATAAATCGCTGCACACATAACGGACATGCATTACATCCAAATCACATTCGGCTCTTTTATTAAAATTACTGTCTGCTCCAGGGCCTGACAACAAATACCTCTGAGTGAACAGAACATGAAATCATAAAAGAGGAAACAAAGCTTCCCTAAGATAGAGCCACACACAGGAAGTTTGCTCGATCCGGGGAAACTGATCCCGGCGGCAGTGGTAGGTGTCAGGTTCGGAGGAGCAAGGCCGAGTAGGGCAGTTTTAGAACATCTGGTCAGAGAGTGGAAAAACTCAGTCAAGCATCTAGACTTTGGAATGGGTCTGCTTCTCCCTCTTTCTCTCCCTGCCCAAAAGAAATCAAACATCTGAATGGCCGGAAAAGTCACGTAGTTAGAAACACAACCAGGTGGCTGATGAAATAATTTACTCTCCATTTGGGTCTCCTGGTAGCCCACAGGCCCAGGCTAAGAAGAAAGCTGAAAGAAAGGCATTTGCAAAAATTAGTGACACAGACCCTCTCCAGGACCCCCTGCCATACACTCCCCCCCCTTGAAGGATGCAGATGCTGTCCCGTAAGCCAGCTGTCCCCAATCTTTTTGGTACCGGGGCTGGTTTCACGGAAGACAATTTTTCCACAGACTGAGGGTGGGGGTTGGGGTTTCGTGGGTCGGGGAGGTTGTGTAGAGGTCAGGCGGTGATATGCGGCCCATTTCCTAACAAGTCACCGACTGCTACCGGGCTGCGGCCCTGGGGGTTGGGGACAGCAGGCTTAAGCCATGCTCCACCATTCCTGAGGCTTTAATTTACCTCTGTAAGTAATGGAAGGAGAGACAGAAAGTATCAGGACTGCAAATTTGGGGCCCATGACCATGCTATGACTGAGCTTGCAGACCCACAGAGTCAGGGCAGGCGGGAACCAGCAGAGACCTTGGGGCCCTCTCTCTGAGTCCTCTCGGCTGGTTGAAGCCCAGAGGTGAAGGCATTCTAAAGTTATTTGAGGCAAAGTAGGATCCTTCTCAAACAGTAAACCTAATTTATCTGCCCCCTGGATGAGTTAGAAAACAGAGACTGAGAGGCATAGACAGACCTATGTGACCCCTACAATTAAAGATTTCCTAGACAAGGGGGTGGTAAAGCACCCCTCGGAATAAGCCAGGACCCTCAGTCTGTCTGTGTAAATAACGCTTTATTGGAACACAGCCACGCCCATTCATGACAGTCTCACGGCTGCTCTCCTAGGAGCAAGAGAGATGTCTGGCCTGGACTGATGAAAATATTTACTATCTGACCCTTTACCAAAAAAAAAAAAAAAAGTTTGCCAAACCCTGAAGAGGGACAATTACACAGGTAGGTGTTTCAACTAGGGAGACACCTTTATGTGACAAGTTCTGAAGGGACGCCAAACCTGGCTAGTCTACCAAATAAATAAAATATTACAGACCTTCCCAGTCAAAGGTACAGAGTCCAAGAAAGAAAGAAAGAAAAATAACAATAAAAGGTAATCCCATCGGATTTATCGTTTCAGCCCTGAAGCAAGCCGAGTGCATCTGAAGAACCTTTTCTCAGTTGAGCAGAGAGACGGCTGGGGACTGTGATCCCCGGACAGGAG
>CAUYRT010063105.1:0-13002 GCA_963574885.1 Lepilemur ruficaudatus | reverse complement strand
CTGCCTCAGCCTCCCAAGTAGCTGGGACTACAGGCATGCGCCACCATGCCCGGCTAATTTTTTCTATATATATTTAGTTGGCCAATTAATTTCTTTCTATTATTAGTAGAGACGGGGTCTCGCTCTTGCTCAGGCTGGTTTGAGCCTTGAGCGATCCACCCGCCTCGGCCTCCCAGAGTAAGGGATTGCTTTTAATGTTTCAACATTAAATATGATTTCTACTATATTTTTGCTGATATATTTTATTAGATTAGAGAAATTCTCTTCTATTCCTAACTTGATAGGGTTAAATTTATTATAAATAATAAATTTTATGAAAATAATTTTTCTAACTGTATTGAGATGATAAAGTAGTTCTTCTTTAACCTGTTAATGTGGTAGATCATATTAATTGATTTATTAATGTTATACTACTAACTTTGCATTCCTAGAATTAAGTCAACAAGTTCATAATATGTTCTTCTTTTCATTTATTACTGGACTTGGTTTGCCTGTATTTTGTGTTTCATATGAGTGAGATTGGTCTATAATTTCCCTTTCCTGTACAGTCCTTTCTGGGTCTTTGTATAAAAAGTATTTCCTCTTTTTCTATACCCTGGAAGAGTTTGTATAATAATGGAATTATTTATTTCTTAAATGTTTGATAGAGCATGCTGTGGAAGCAGTCCATACCTAGAGAATTCTTTTGGGGGAAGTTTTTTGACTAATTCCTTTAATGGTTATAGGACTACTTGGGTTTTTTATTTATTCTTAAAATGTTTTGGTTATACTTAATTATCCATTTCATCTAAATTTTCAAATTTTGTGATAAGTGCTTCATAATATTTTCCTATTATCTTTATTATATCTGCATCATCTGAGTTATTCACTCTTGATATAACTTTTTTGAATTTTCTTTTTCTCTTCATTAATCTTGCCAAAAAGTTGTCAATTTTATTGTTTTGACAAACCAATTTTTGGCTCTATTGATCATCTCTTTTTTAGCTAGGTTTTTAAAAACACTTTTGAAATATAATTCACACAATATATGATTCACTCATTTAAAGTATACAATTCAATGATATTTAGTTGTTCACAAAGTTGTGCAAACATCACTACACTCTAATCCTAGAATTATTTGTATCACCCCCAAAAGAAAGCCTGTAACCATTAGCAGTTGTTCATTCCCTATTTCTCCTGCCTCTTAGGCAGCCACTAATCTTTCTGTCCCTACAGATTTGCCTATTCTGAGCACTTCATTAAATAAAATTATACAACATGTGGTGTTTTGTGACTGACTTTCACTTAGCATAATGTTTTCAAGGTTCTTCCTTGTTGTTGCATGTATTAGCACTTCCTTTTTATTGTTGAATAATGTTCCATTAAATAGATATACTACATTTTGTTTATTCAATCAGCAGTTGATGTCCATTTAGGTTGTTTCCACTTTGGGGCTATTATGAATAATGTTGCTGTGAATTATTTGTGTACAAGTTTTTATGTGGAAATACGTTTTTATTTCTCTCAGTATATACCTAAGATGATTACCTCTTTTTATATGACTTTTTCTTTTCACTGAATTTTGGTCTTTATCTTTATTATGTCCACTCTTCTATATTTTGTGGTTTATTTTGCTTATTTTTTTGAAATGAGATTGAGGCTTTATCAAATTTTACTTTTTTCCTAATATAATCATTTAAGCCCATAAATTTCCCAATAAATTCTCCTTTATTTGCATTCCTCAAGTTTTCATATGTAATATTTTTGTTATTATTTGATGAAAACTATTTTCTAACTTCCATTGCAATTTATTCTTTGACCCATTATTTAGAAGGGTGTTTCGTAATTTACAAACAGAATATTTTCTAGTTATCGGATATTAATTTCAGGCTTTTTTGCATTGTGCTTAGAGAAAATGCTGTTTATGATTTGGGACCTTTGAAATTTGTTGAAACTTTCATTATAATTTTTATAGTATAATGTCAATTTTTATGTAGTATAATATCAATTTTTTATACTATTATATATTACATTATACTATATTATATTATAATATACTATATGACATTATATTTAATACTATAATACTACAACATTATACTGTATGACATTATACTATAATATCATGTCATTTTAAGCATACGTGTGCTTGAAAAGATTGTGCATTCTACGGATGTTGGCTATAGTGTTCTATATATGTATAATACGTCAATTATTTTTAATCATTGTTTAAGTCTTCTATACCATAACTTTTCCTACTTGTTCTATCAATTAATGAGAGGTGTGTGGAAAAATCTCCTAATGTGTTTATGGATTCATCTAGCTCTTCTTGCAGTTTTGTCAATTTTGTATTTGCCTTGCATAATTTTATTCCATCCTTTTTCCTAATATTTCTTTATCTTCATATTTTAGATGTGTCACTTATAAATAGCATATGGAGTTTTGCTATATTTAATCTAATACTCTTTGTCTTTTAACTAGAGTATTAAATCCCTTTAATTTAATGAAATGACTCATATAAATCTACCATCTTATTTTATGCTTTCTGTTCTCCCATATTTTCTATTATTTTTATCTGTTATTGTCTTCTTTTGGATTGTTTTATCATTCATTTCCCCTTATATATTAGAAGTTATATATTTTATTTTTATGTTTTTATTAATGTTTGTCTTAGAACTTACAACATGCATATGTATCAATAATCACATTGAATGTAAAAGAGATTCTGAGATTGGATAAAAAAGCAAAACCACACTCTATGATGCCTATAAGTAAACCATTTCATTATATAAAGATACAAAATAGGTTAAAAATAAAAGGATGGAAAAGATATACCATGCTAATATTAATTTTTAAAAAGCTGGAGTGGCTATGTTAATAGCAAAGTGGGTTTTCAAGGAAAAAATATTATTAGAGATACAGAGAGTCATTTCATAATGACAAAGGATCAATTTATCCTAATGTTTATGTACCTAATAACAGAGCCTCAAAATACATGAAGCAAAAACTGACAGAACTCCAAAAAAAATAGGCAAACCACAATTATAGTCAAGGTTTCAATAACCCTCTCCTAAATAATTGATAGATCAAGTAGGCAGAAAATCAACAAGGATATAGGACACTCGAATAAGACTATCAACCAGTTTCACCTAATTGACATTTATAGAACACTCCATCTAATAACAGAATATTCTTTTCAACTGCACATAGAATGGTTGCCAAGATAGATCAGATTCTAGGTTCTAAAACAAGTCTCAGCATTTTGAAAAGGATCAAGTGTTATCAAGTATGTCAATAACAGAAAGATCTCTGGAAAATATCCAAATATTTGTGTGTGTGTGTGTGTGTATATATATAGAGAGAGAGAGCCAGGTATATTCCAAATGAAATATACTTCCAAATAACCCATGAGTGAAAGAAGAAACCAAAAGGGTAATTAAAAAGTATTTTAGATGAATTAAAATGAAAACATATCAAAATCTGTGAGATGCAACGAAAGCAGTACTTAGAAATTTTGTAGTACTAAATGCCTATATGGGGGGGATAAAAAGGTCTCAAATCAATAATCTCAGCTATATCTTAAGAAACTAGACAAAGAAGAGCAAATTAAATCCAGAGTAAGTAGACAAAAAGAAATAATTAGTGGTGATTAAGGACATGGAAAACAGAAAAACAGCAGAAAAAAATTAACAAAACCATAAGCTGATTCTTTGACATAAAGAAAATTGATAAATCTTTTTATAGATCAATGAAGATAAAAAGAAAAAAGACTCAAATTTTCAATAATAGGAATAAGAGAGTAGACCTCCTATAATTATTAAGGGTAATAGGGAAATATTGTGAGCAACTCCATGCCAATAAATTAGACAACTTAGATGAGATTATGAATTCCTTAGAAGACAAAAGCTAACAGGCTCACTCAAGAAGAAAGAGATAATAGCTCTGTATCTGTTAAAGGAACTTCCTTAAGCCTATTAGAGAAATTGGATAGCCCTATATTTGAATAGCTCTGTATTTGCTAAAAATCTTCCCACAAAGCCCAGATGGCTTCATGGGTGAGTTCTACCAAACATTTAAGGAGGAAATAATACGCAATTCTTCATAAATTGTTCCAGAAAATAGAAGAATAAGAACTCATTCTAAGAGTCCAGTATTACTCTGATATCAAAACACAAAGATATCAACAAACAAAACTATGTAATCAATATCCCTCATGAACATCAATGCAAAAATTTAAACAAAAATTTAACCAAGTAAATTTGCAATATATAAAAAAGATAATACATCATGATCAAGTGGAGTTTACCACAGGAATACAAGGTTGGTTTAACATTCAATTCAAAAATCAATCAATGTAATTCATCATATTGACAGACTAAAAAAAACAACTCATAAACATCTCAATAGATGCAAAAAAGAGAGAGTTTGATAAAATACAACATCTATTCCTGACTAAAAAAAATTCTTTTTTAGCAAACATGACATAAAAAGGAGTTCTTTCAAAATGATATAGGGTATCTATGGAAAACCTATGGCTATCATTATACTTTAAAATGACAGAATAAACACTTTTTCCATAAGATGAAACAAGGCAAGGATGTCTATTCTCACTGCTTTTATTCAACCTGGTACTGGAGAGTCTAGTTAGTATAATAAGGCAAGAAAAGTAAAAAATGTATAGATTAGAAAAGAAGAAATAAAACTGTCCCTATCTGTAAATGACATAACCATGTAATTAGAAATCCCAAGGAATCTGGAAAAAAAAAACTCTTAGAAGAAATAAGTGAGTTTAACAAGGTCACAGGACATGAGACCAATGTATTAAAAAATACACTGTAATTCTATATATTAGCAATGAATAATCAAAAATTAAAATTACAAAACAATACCATTTACAGTAGCACCAAAATATGAAACACTTAGGAATAAATCTGACAGAAGATGTGTAAGTCCTATGCATTGAAAACTACAAAACTTTGCTTAAAGGAATAACAAAGAATTAAATAAATAAAAAGATACACTATGTTCACAGATCCAAAGATTCAATATAGTTAAGCTGTCAATTCTCCACAAACTGATCAATAGATAAAACATAATCCCAATGAAACTTCCAGCAGGCTTTTTTGGAAAAATTAAAAAGATGATAATAAAATTCATATGGAAAATAAAGGACCTAGAATAACTTGATCTTGACAAAGAACAAATTTAAAGGATTTATGCTACCTGATTTCAAAACGTATTACAAAACTACAATAATCAAGAGAGTTTGGTAATAGTGATAATGTTGACAGATAGATCAATAGAACACAATAAAATGTCCAGAATAATACCCACACACATATGGTCAATGGATTTTCAACAAAAATTGCAATGGTTTAGTTTATTTGACACTTCAAATCTCATGTTGAAATTTGATACCCAGTGTTGGAGGAGGGGCCTAATGGAAAATGTTTGGGTCATGGGGGCAGATCCCTCACAAATGGTTTGGTGCCATCCTTGCAGTAATGAGCAAGTTCTTGTTCTATTCATTTCCGTAAGAGATAATCATTTTTTAAAAAGTCTTGCCTCTCCCACCCCTTGCTTCTTTTCTCACAATATGATCTCTGCACATGCTGGCTCTGCTTTGCCATCTGCCATTAGTGGAAGCAGCTTGAAGTGCTCACAAGAAGTAGATAAGGATGCCATGTTTCTAGTACAGCCTGCAGAACTGTGAGCCAAATAAACCTCTTTTCTTTATAAATTACCCAGTCTCTCAGGAGTTCAAAACCAGCCTGAGCAAGAGCGAGACCCTGTCTCTACTAAAAATAGAAAGAAATTAATAGGCCAACTAAAAATATATAGAGAAAATTAGCCGGGCATGGTGGCACATGCCTGTAGTCCCAGCTACTTGGGAGGCTGAGGCAGGAGGATCGCTTGAGCCCAAGAGTTTGAGGCTGATGCCACGGCACTCTAGCCTAGGCAACAGTGTGAGATTCTGTCTCAAAAAAATAAATAAATAAATTACCCAGCCTCAGGTATTCCTTTATAGCAACACAGAATGAACTAAGACAAAGAGGCAAAGGCATCTCAATAGAGAAAGGACAGTCTTTTCAACAAATTGTCATAAAACAATTAGATATCCAAATGCCAAAAAAATGAACTTCAATCCATACTTGGCACCATATATTAAAAAAGTTAGATCAAAATGGGTCAAAGACTTTACTATAAACCTAAAACTATAAAACTTCTAGAAGAAAACATAGGAGAAAACCTTTGTGATGTTGTTATGTAAAAATTTCCTTAGATATAATACCAAAAGTAAGATCCATAAGGGAAAAAAGAGATAGATTGAACTTCATCAAAATTAAGAACTTCCCTGTTTGAAAGACACTATTAAGAGAAGAAAAGACAAATCACAGACTGAGAGAAAATCACATATCTGATAAAAGACTTGGTATCCAGAATATACCAGAATATACTTGGATTTGAACAGACATTTCACCAGAGAAAATATATGGATGACAAATAAGCACATAAAAAGAGGTTCAACATCATTGGTCATTAAAGAAATGTAAGTTAAAACCAAAATGACATATGAATACCTACTTTTTAGAAAGTCTAAAATTAAAAAGACTGACTATATCAAAGTGTCAGTGAGGATATGGAGCAACTGGAACTCTCATACACTACTAGCAGTAGTGTAAAACTCATTTAACCACTTTTTAAATATTGATATATCATAGTTGTACATATTTTGGGGGGTATATGTGATATTCTGATGCATGTATACAATGGGTAATGATCAAATTAGGGTAACTGAGATATTCATCACCTCAATTATCTTTGTGTTGGGAAGATTACAATTCTTCTAGCTCTTTTGAAATATACAATCAGTTATAGTTAACTATAATTTCCCTACTGTTCTCTAAAATATTAGAACCTATTCCTTCTATCCGACTGGATTTTTGTACTGATTAACCACTTTGGAAGATAGTTTGCCAGTTTCTTTCAGAGTTGAACACACATTCCATATGACTCAGCCATTCCATTCCTAATATTAACTAAAGAGAAATGAAAGGATATGTCCATTTAAAGACGTGTACATGAATATCCATGGAAGCTTTGTAATAATCAAAAACAAGAAACAATTTAAATGCCCATTAATAGAGAATATATAAATAAATTATATATATATCCCTACATTGAAATACTACTCAGAACTAAAAAGCATAAACTTTTGATAAAAGTAACAATACGTGTGAATCTCAAAGTGATTATGTTTAGTCAAAGAAGTCAGACAAAATAAAAGTATATTCTATATAATTCCATTTCTATAAATTCAAGAAAATGAAAAATAATCTTTGTATTAGAAAGTAGATCAGACATTGCCTGGGGACAGGAGGAGGCTAGAAGGACAGAGTACAAAGAATTACAAGAAAATTTTGGGTACATTGGCTATGTTTTCTATTTTTATTGTAGTGATTATTTTTATAAGTATATACATATTTTAGAACTTAAAAAATTATACACATTGAATATGCACAGTTTGTTTTATATCTATTAAACCTCAAAAATCTGCTAAAAACAAACAAAACAAAATTTAGGGGAAGACAGAATTATTACCTTCATCCTATCTAGCTCGTGAAGCTCCTTAGCAGCACCTTTTTCTGAGTGAAATGCTTTATTCAGAGCCATTGTTGTTACCAGCCCTTTGCAACAACTGTAAAAGAAATAATAAAAATTAAAATTGTTTTGCAAAGCATACACACGCTCAGCATGACCTGCTTATTGTTGGCTCCTTTTCTAAGTGTTTAAAATCCAAAAATCCACATAGTGGAAGTTTACCTTAATGATACAGCTACTGCCTCACCAAAAAGAATAATTTGTCCCTTTATCAATTTCTCTCCCTTCTCCTGTTTCTCCCCTCCATCTCTCTTACTCTTGACCATTGGTAACATTAAATTGAAATGAAGGGAAAAATTGTCTAGATTGTAAAAGCTACTTCCCAAATTTAAAGTAATCATAGTGACAGTACGCATCTTAGTTAATAGATTATAATTTTTTAGACCTCATCTTTATTCAGTGGGATCTTCTAGCTTTTCAGATATAAGGTTTTTTTTCATTTTTTAAGAGATGTTTTGGTTGGTATTTAGTGAAGCACATAAAAGCATACATTCAGCTTTGCATGTACTTATACAGGAAACTATAAGCTTCTTCTTAAATGCTCCCCAAGTATGTGCAAAAGCACAGGATGTATCATCTTATTTAGCAAGTGAGGTTTTTTTAAACTCATTCTCATCCCATATACATACATTTCCCATCTTGCCTATGTTAACACCGTTTTCAAAAGAATTCTAAGGCCATTGGGAGAACACCCAAATCTCATATTCTAACTGAGTATAGTGTTGAAGCTAGTTGAAAAATTGAACTAATATTTCTTTAATGGTTTTAAAATAACCCTTATTGCTGCTACTTCACTGCTTTTCTCTTCTCTGCCTTATGTCACATTTAATCTTCAAAAGGGCAGCAATAAAATAACCAGAGAGCTTCACCTGCTCAAATAGCTGGAGTATTGGGACAGCTTTTTTGTCAGTGCAATTGCATCTAGCTCTAACTGTGCAACTGCTATGTCATGTTTCTCAGCACTTTCCTCCTCTGACTTTGGAAGAGTGTCTTGATCAGTAAAGTCAGGTATCATTACAATCAGCAGATTTACCATCCACTGGATCATAGATATATGCAACTCATCTATCTGTTAAAAAAAATGATTACAATACAAATGACCAATTTTAAATAAATCAAACAGTAAAAACCACACCAAATTTAAAAATAGAAATGATCGTACCTATGTCCAACTTTCAATAGCACTATAATTCTTAATGCAACCAAATCATCACTGCTCAGCTAGTGTGGCCTTATTTTCTTTTGCTCACCGTATCACATTGAACTACTCCCTCTTCTTTAGATTGGCTAAGGGTATTAACCCATTAAAGCTGCAGTTCCCAAACTGTGTACCAAGGCATTCCAGGGCTCCACGGCAAACTCACAAGGATACTATGGGATCTTAAATTGAGGAAAATAACACTGATATGTGACATCTGCCAGACACAGCATGAACTTAACATAGTTCACAGTTTCAACTTTAGATGTACTATATCACTTCCAATGACGTATCTTTTTTGAAGCTGGTTTGAATGGTGGTTGTATGGTACAAACAAGTACTCCGTGAAAGTAACGTGGAACAGGAAATGAAGGTGGTGGTGTTCGATCTGATTCCATGGTTAGAGAAGCTGTACAAGGCCCAACAAGTACATGCAAGTCATTTTTATTTTGATTAAATGAGAATAAAATAAAAGTATTTTTCTTTCAATATATGTGCATTACTTTTCCAAACAGTTACTAAATTGTTAGGACATTAAATGTTTAGCAAGTTGTTTGAACTTATTTACTTAATGAACTTAACTGTGAGGTATTTCTTTTGGCTCAGGAGTATGAAAATACTAGAACCCAAAGGGCACCATGAACAGAGAAAGTTTGGAAACCTCTGCATTATAGCATTTGCTGATTCTGGGTCCCAGAAATAAAATGCAGAAAGCCTTATAAAATGTAAACATCAGACACACCATACTCTTCAAATGCCCTACCATCTTTTCTCTGTCCGGTCAGTTCCTAAGTATTTCTCTAGGCTTAAACATTATCTACTCTGAGTAGACTTTTTAATTTCCATTGGCTTTAATTTGCTTCCTTTCCATGTTTTGATAGTACTTTGTACATACTCTATTATAATCATTTGCAAATCTGTATCCTCAATTAGCTTGTGTGTCTCTTTAAGGAATGAGCTATCATTTTATCCCTCAATACCATACATAGTAGGGAGCAAATGCTTAATATTAATAAATGTTTGTTTAATGGATAAATAAAAATAAAACACCCAAACTTCCTGCCTCTTAATTTGGAAGGAAAAGTTGTTAATGACCTAAAGCAACATTGATTAATGTATTTTACATCTGAATTAACATATCTGGAAAAAGGACAACGTTTTCCTGAGGAAAAATACAAGTCTTTTTCACAAATCAAAGAGACTTTCTCAACACATTCCACTAGCTATGCTCCTACTGCTTCTCTATGAAAGTAAATAAATTCCTAACTATTCTTTCATATGGCAATAGCATAGATTATACTGTCATTGAAATAACTCATTTTTTCTGTAAATAAAATATTAATCAATCCTTGGACTATCCCTATGAAATAAACACAAATAGATGCTATTATTTTCATTTCAAAATTATATTAGAGAGTTTAAAGGATAGAATCAAGGTCATGCTCAGGCAAGTTTGGGTAACTTAAAAAAAATCAAGGTTATGCAAAAAATCATATGTAGATTTAAAATTAAAATCAAACACAAGAGTATCTTTTATTTTCACAAAGATATATAATCATTCTTTTTAATGAGTTGGAAAGTGAATATGATAATTTTTATACTAAAAGAGAGATTTGCTGTGATTCTGATATAAAATTCTTAAAAGGAATTTTAAGATGAATTAAGTGCTTTTATGTGTTAACTTAAAAAAATTAATTAACAAGGTTTATACTTTGGAAAAAGGAGAGCTTTATTTTTCATAAAGTGTAGCAGCCTGTTGGGTGGCCATTCCAACAGGTTGGGAAACAGAGTCCTAGCCACAAGCCAGACACATGTGTTTCAAAGAACAAAAGGGAGAAGTCATGAATATTTATGAAGGAAACTCATATGCATGTAATTGTTTTTTATCTTTCCCATCCCCGTCATGGCTGGGAACTCAGTTTTAAGGTGTTTCTGGGGTCCTCTTGGCCAAGAAGGGTCCATTCAGTTAGCAGAGGGCTTAAGATTTTATTTTTAGTTCACATATGAAAAGACTTGTTCCAAATTTTCTTATCTTTTCAGGGACAACAAGTGGCTACTTAGCCACTTTTTAGCTGATACTAAAAAAAATTAAAAAGCATACTTAATTTGTCCCTTCAAAATATAAGTGAAGTTTAACAATGAGTAAAAGAAACTTATGCTATGGAGAGATCATTTTAAAAATGGATAGTTGGAAATATTTCCATCTTGGTGTGAGTTTGTGGCTAAAAATGATACATAGCTCACCTTTTAAAAGTCAAATGGTACAAAAGTAATTTATGTAACCAAAATGTTTGTACCCCCATAATATTATGAAATTTAAAAAAAAAAAAAATTTTAAAAAGAACATAAGATAATTTTGCAGATAATCAATTGAAGATGGAATTTACCACTTAGAAATAGAGAAGAAACTTCCCAAAGTACATGAAAACCAGCCATATGCATCAGAAGTGCAACCCTACTGGAAGACGGTAGAAAGAACCACTTCCTTCCTTCAAAGACAGAGATTATCTATCAATCATGAGGGGAAAAAAAGCACAATAAAGTTAGTTGGCAGCCCTGTTGACTGAGAGAAAGCTCAATGAGCAAAGAAAAGAAGATGGTCACAATAGGCAAAAATTGGCTGAAGCAGAGTTTAAATTCTAGCTTCCCCCAAGGGGCTCCTGCTGTTCCACATGCAGCCCTAGGCAGAAGCCCAAGAGTATCAGGGAAGCCCCTGGATCATGACATCAGGTCCCTGAGAAAGGAGGATGGGTAAGGTCACCTGTAAGTTTGATCCAGGTTTGCAGATGACCCCTGGACAACCCCAAACACAGCAGGACATCTGTGTTTTCTCTCTTTAGGAGTAATTTTGATTTATTTCTTTTTAGTTTAACTGCTGTTCTTTAATTGATGTTACATTTATTCTTACTGCCTAAGATAGTGTTTTTCAAATATAAGCGGTTTTAATATAATTTCTATGAATATATTATTTCTACTTCAAATCTATATCCTCTAGAAGCTATAAATATTTTGATTGAAATACAAAGTTCACTATATTTAAACCATAACTGAAATTTGACATGACTGGTGAAAAATTCTGAAACAATAAAGATTATATGCAAAACTTAAAAAAACTAAAATAAAAGTCTCAAAAGTCTGGAAGTAAATTTCTAAACTGTTTTAAAATCTTGTAAATAAAGTATTTCAATGGTCTGAAAATACTTTGTTAAAATACAGAAATGCTCTACTGTCTAATGTTTGCAAGAACAACTGATTGACATTATGATATACATGAAATTTTACTTGTCAATTAAAAAAACCTTTGCATAATTGACTGATAGATTGAAAAACGAGTATTATCACTCAATAAATACAGCCAATGATGCACTTCTTCAATTTGGATTCATATTTCTTTGTGACATGGATTTTAATGACAGCAATGACATTCATTAAAAACAAGTATTAAACAGAACTTAGAAGCATATCTAATAGCTTTATCACTAAGTATTAACCTGTGATTATAAAAAACTATGAGGCGTGTCCAATCACATTAGTTTTTTGAACCATTATTAAAAATTATTTTAAAATACTGTTTAGTTTATTGTTTGACATTTTGTATATATTTTGTAATATACAAAATATGTCAATAGAGCAATTCTTGCATGTAAATTGTAAATAGTAAGTTAGGAATGACTTGCTCAAAGATTTTTTGGGGAGAGTGGTACTTGGATAAGCAATGTCTAGAGACTACTGTTCTATACAGCCATGCAGTACAAATGAGTAAGGAGACAAAAGAAAAACAACAATAACTGGAGGTAAGAAGATGGATCAGAAAGGAAAATAAATGGTAGATGAAAAAAAGACAAACTTTTCCATTTTTAAATACTTATACCAGTAAATATGGATACACATAGTTCCTCTAAGAGTTTACAATCTTGCAAGCTTTCTACACAGATTAATTATACCATAATAATTCAGTATTAAAATAAGGCCGGGCGCGGTGGCTCACGCCTGTAATCCTAGCACTCTGGGAGGCCCAGGCAGGCGGATCGCTCAAGGTCAGGAGTTCGAAACCAGCCTGAGCAAGAGCGAGACCCCGTCTCTACTAAAAATAGAAAGAAATTAATTGGCCAACTAAAAATATATAGAAAAAAAAAATTAGCCGGGCATGGTGGCACATGCCT
>CAUYRT010063102.1:0-32959 GCA_963574885.1 Lepilemur ruficaudatus | reverse complement strand
TTTTGGATGTTTTAATAAAAGCCATTCAGACTGGGGTAAGGTGATATCTCATTGTAGTTCTGATTTACATTTCCATGATGATTAGTGACATTGAACATTTTTTCATTTTCTTTTTCTTCTTCTTCTTTTTTTTTTTTTTTTTGGCCGTTTGTCTTTCTTCTTTAGAGGAGCTTGTTTTCATATCTTTCGTCCACTTTTTAATGGGATTATTTGATTTTTTTCTTGCTGATTTGCTTGACTTCTTTGCAAATTCTGGTTATTAGTCCTTTATTGGGTGTATAGCTTGTGAATATTTTCTCCTATTCTGTAGGTTGTTGGTTTGCTCTGTTAATTATTTCCTTAGCTATGTGTGCAGATGCTTTGCAATTTAATTAAGTTCCATTTACTTATATTTGTTGTTGTTGTGATTGCCATTGGGGTCTTCTTCGTAAATTCTTTGCATAGGCCAATATCTAGAAGAGTTTTTCCAATGTTTTCTTCTAGAATTCTTATAGTTTCATGCCTTGCATTTAAGTCCTTTATCAATCTTGAATTAATTTTTGTGAATGGTGAGAGATATGGATCCTGTTTCATTCTTCTGCATGTGGCTATCCAATTTTCCCAGCACCATTTATTGAATAGGGATTCTTTTTCCCAGTGTATATTGTTGTCTGCTTTGTTGAGGATCAGTTGACTGTATATGGATGGTTTTATAGTTGGGGTTTCTGCTCTGTTCCATTGGCCTGTATCTCTGTGTTTTTGTGCCAAAACTATGCTGTTTTTGTTACCATAGACTTGTGGTACAGTTAGAATTAATATTGTTAAAAATGTTCATACTACCCAAAGGGATTTCCAGATTCAATGCAATCCCCATCAAAATACCAACATTATATTTCACAGATCTAGAAAAAATAATTCTGCTCTTTGTACGGAACCAGAAAAGACTCTGAATAGCCAAAGTAATCTTAATCAAAAGGAACAAATTGGGCGGTATCACATTACCAGACTTCAAACTATACTACAAGGCTATAGTAAAGTTTAGTTTTATTATTTTTTGGAAACAAAACATTAGTTATTATTTCATAGTCTGTAGTTAATTATATTTATCAATATATTTTATGAACCTAGAATATCACACTTTTGTTGATATCCTTCATCTTCCCCCTGTGTTCACATTGATGAAGAATTTATTTTAATAGGTCATTTGGTCTGTGAGTTGTGAACAGTTAGTCTTTGTACATGTGAAAACATCTTCATTTTGGCCACATTCTTGGATGACAGTTTCACTTGGTATCTGATACTTCTAGATTATCAGAGATATTTTTAGCATTCTGACCATATGCTCAGTAGCTTTTTAATTATGTTATTGTTTAAGAAATATTTTAACACCAGGCCAGTTTTAAGTTCTTCACATGCAATTTGATTTTTTTTTCAAGAAGTTTTAAGATTTTATTTTAGTCATTGATGTGCTAAAGTTTATTTGTGAAACATATGAGCATTAGGGAATATTTTTCATACTCAGTATTCAGTGTTCACTTTCAATATCAAGATTCATTGACAATTTTTAGATACTATTTCTTCAAGATTGTTTTTGCAATGTTTTCACCATTTTTTTTGTACACACATATGGAATTTTTGGTATATCTTCCTTTGATATCTAATCCTTTTCCATGTTCCTTATATTTTTTTCTCCATAATACATTCTTGGTAAATCTCTTGGGACTGCATGCAACTTTACTGTTTTCCCCTTTAGTAGAATCTTGTATAAGTTTATTTTATTTCATTTAAAAAACGTTTTGACTATAGCTCCAAAAAAAATGTTTTTCTCACCTACACACTTTCTTAAATCATTTATGTCTGTTTTGATTTCATAATTGCTTACTCTTTTCTTCCAGTTACCTATAAGTGGGTAGTCATGCAGCAACAATGAAATAATAAAACAGCACTTTATTTGATCTCAAATGAGAAAATAAGTCTTCTGACTGGTTATAGGAGGAAAATGAAGACTCATTTTGTAGACACATAAATATAATTATAATTTTTTGGTGTGAGTTCTGTTGCAGGCATAAAATAAAGCACCAAGAAAATTTTCTCACTTTACCTTTAGTAAGTGCCCAATCAGACTCAGCCTCCTCCCTGATCCTCATCTCTCTAAGGAGTGCTACCTTTTTTCAAGATGTTGTTGGACCTTCGTGACGCTGAACTAGGGACCTGGAAGAGATGCAGTAATAAAATTATGATGTGGAAATAGAATAAGATGAAGCACTTGGAAAGGGGGAAAATGTTATCAAGAGAGGTTAAGATTATGCATAAGACAAGAAGCTAGGCCAAAGAGAAAGACTAAAAACCTTGGAGGCTACTTGTGTGAGGGAATTTTAGGAATCTGGTTTGCAAGAAGCTCAAAAGAAAATTGGAGAAGGAAGAGACAAGGTTTTAAAAATGTTTGTTGAGGGTTATAAATAAAATCCTATTTAATCATTTTAAAATGAAGGCAAATAATGGATTTACTAGCCATTTGCTCTTGGCTGTGAATTGAGTTTTAAATGTACCTTACAGATAGTGGGCCACAGAAGCCCTAGATTATGTTATTAAAAATTTCTTTATCACCATGGTAGCTTATTATGGTTGAATTATTTTTGCTCAAGATTATACTGTTTTCTGATGATGCAACTGAAATATAAAATAGTAAAACTATGGATGATTTTCATTTGACATTATCTTCGCAGCATTCTCTTTCTCTCTCTCTCTGTTTATATATATGTATATGTATATATTTCTAATTTACTTAATTATAAAATTAAGAAGAATTTATCCTGGGTCATATGTAAACACTTATTTCCTGGTTACACAGAATTTAGTTGGCTTCAGTCAACTTCTGCATTCATGATAGGCTCTTTCTTACTAGTGGATAAATGGACAGGGTGAAGATGAGCCACTTATTCTGTTGGAATGTGTGTTAAAATTGTGATGACGGTGGTGAAAAAAGCAAATCAATGAAATTATAGACAATAATGGCAGGGAAGGAAGGGAATGGAGGAATCACTGAGCTAGGCTGATCGGAGACATGGCTTCTCTAAAGAGGTGACATTCAAACTATGAATGGTGAGAGGGAAGCAACATTAAGACAATGAGGAGAAATGTGTTTCAAGAACAAAGAAGCAATATATTTGAAGAACAGAATTTGTCATATTTGAGGAACTAGAAAGAAATGAATGTAGCTAGATTGTAACAGCAATAGTGCAGAGAGACATACTGGGAAGAATGTGGAGAAATGGAAAGTACATGATTGAGCAGCACCTTCTTGGTGAAACTTAGAGTTTAAGAAAAAGGATTATTATCATTTTACTTTAAGTACACTGGAAAAGGGTTTGAAGGTTTTCCATAGATAGAAATTACTGTGTAGAAATTCATAGTTTAGTTTCATAGTTTAGTCTGTGAAGTCTTTTAGTGTAGTAAAAACACCAAGTATCCCCAAATTTAAGAATTCAGGATGCAAATTCTGCCTTTAGTTGAATGACTCCATCATTCAGATGTGATAATACTTATTTTCTTCATTTTGAAAATGAAGGGTTATATTATGTGGTAACTTATTTCTTGTGATAGCAGAGTATAGTGAAGTTAGTCAGTAATTTGCTGGCTGGTGAAATGATGAAATTTTAAATGACCAGAGTTGGTATGAAAGAGTTACTTATTCTGTTAAGAGTCAAGTCTTAGAGCTGCTCTTTGTTGAGCTGTCACTCCAAACAGTGCTCACTATTAATATTAACTTTTTCATAAACAACTGCCTAAAGCAACACAATATTTACATAACTGAAGTTTCTACAGAAAGTAAATAAATATCTGATAGAGATGAGTAAAGGGGATTTAAGTGAAGGTTATATGGGTGGTAGATTATTCTTAAGGCTTCTTTGAATTCTGAGTTTCTTGATTATAAAAGTATTTCCTTCAACCACTCTCTCTGCCATATCCATTTATGATACCAACATTTGTATTTTGCATCTTGTATTTAGCATCTTAAAATGCTAATTGAGGTTTTAAATTAGCACAGGAGCTGGGGAAAGCAAGTGCCTGGTTATTTTCCATCCATGCTGGGATCTAATGAAAGCTATGAACCCATACTGGGAAATATGCAAATATACTTTTTATAAAGTTTTAGGGGTTCATGAACTCTTTGAAGCCTTTTCATAGGTCCTCCATATGCAACCCCTGCGATTTGAATGAGAACCCAGCACAGATACTCAGCAAGGTATAACCTGTGATCCTCTAGACTGGCTTCTAAAAGTAAGTCTACTTCTAAAAGTAGTACTTTTAATTAAAGGTATATTTTGTTAATTTTTCCTTTACACTGTGGCTGAAAATATTAAAAATGCTGCTATGAGGAAGTAAGAGTGAGCTCTAAATTAAAAATTCAAACAAGAGATTTCTGTGACAACTCAGAAGAGTTAGCAAAGCTCATTTTAAATATGGGTTAAATTATTTTCTCTTCCACCATTCTGGGTAAAAGAACATAGTCTTGCACCTTGCTAAAATTGACTGAAATAGGTACAAGTTGACATAAATCTCTTTCGCTTTTTTTTTGACTTGGTAATGTTTCTATGTAGTTTTTTAAAATTAATGTTACCAACTTGTAAAATCCTTTTAGGAAGGTAGAACTCAAAAAGATAGCCACCATTTTTTCTCCCAAGGTAAATGACTATATTTACAACGGTACTTGTTTTTCGTATTTATCACTGCTATCTTTCATGTGCAGGCGAGCCAGCATATTTTTGGGTTGATAACTAAATTCAAAAGATATAGTATTGAAAGCATTTAGATTTATAGTGACGTATGGTAAAGCAGCAATAGGCTGCTGGAAGTCTTTTTAATTTCTTCAGCTTTAAAAAGGAATTAAATATAGAAAGTACTGCAGTTTATAGTTATAGATTTGTTAACATATTATAATTCTTAGAACAACCCATTGAGGTAGTTGTTATTATTCATCGACCTTGAGCATGAAATGTAAGCTCTCTGAGTTTCAGTATTCTCATCTGAAAAATGAGTGCAATCGCACTTCAGTAGGTTGTTCAAAAGATTATAATGCGATAACAAATCTCTTGCTGCCTAACAGGTGCCTCTGTCCATTATTGCTCCTTGTGATCACCATGCAGGCAGTAACCATAGAGAAATTTGAACTACTGAAATCAAAGTTAAGTAATTCTACTGTGTAAAGCAAGCTGGCATTATTTGAGAGCATAGGAATGATGGGTCATATGTGGGCAGCCAACCAAAGCAGGTGACAGTAAAGTCAAAGCAGACAGCTTCACCTGTTCTTAGGGGCACCTGTCTAAAATGTAACCAGGGATTCGTGGGTGCTCCAAGACCAGCACCCTCATGTTGACAACTCTCATGTGTCTTTAGAGAATGTGAGTGGTTCATTAGCATAAATATAATAGAAGATCAGAAGTAGAAACTGCAGATAAAATAAAGAGCTTCAGTAAAACGGCCTGCTAAGCCATGTAACATTGTCTCATTTAGAGCCAGAGTTTTGAATTATCTAAACATTGGTTACTTAATACATTAATCATATTTATGCCTTAGAATGCATGGTAGTTAGAGATTGTCAGCTCTAAAGTAATTTAGAGTAGTAATGGGATCAGAATACTTTCCTCCCTTCCATAAATTTCAGATATATTTTTGTATCAGAATTATATTATTCTTCTTCATCATATCCTAAATGGTCTCAAAAAATTTTCTGATGACTTGTCAGGACTTTAACTTAATGTTGAATGAATAGTGGACATCTTAATTATGAAGTGGCATGCTTACGTTTTGCCAAAAATAATAAAAATACTAATGAGGCAAATCTTTCTGTACACGTATCAACTCCAATTAAAGAGCACACTCATCATGTTCTGTTCATTTGGCCTCAGGACTAGATCCAGCTCAAGCCTTTACTACCTTTACCTTTGTCTGTCACTCTTTTGCTTCTGTCCTCTGCCACAGGAATAGATATATCGCATTTGAGATTATTCCTTCAAGTGTAGGTGCAAAAACGCAAAGACATGAGGAACAGAGCTACAACTTACCCATAGCCTGGTACAGAGCCTTAGTTAGAATTTAGCAGAGACACCACAAAGGAGCAGCCCATATGTAATGTGAACTGGAAATAATCTGTTGTTTTTCTAAACTACTAACTTTTGAGGGGTTGTTTATTATTGTAGCAAAGCTGGCAAATGTAACTGCAGAATAATTAAGCATATTGACCACACATTTAAATTCTAGGTTGTTAAGTATGAAATATTCAATTTCCTTAAGTACTAAGTTAGACAGTTGATAACTCTGAATTTCACTTTGACAATTCTTGTTTTATTTTTATTATGAAAGCACCTCCTTATTCTTTCAAACACATGGTTTGGCTTGTGATTATCTTTCAAATTTTTTTAGAGCAATTTTTGTGAAACTATGGATAAGTCAAAAATTCATGTTATTTTCAAATACAAGTTCCATTGTGGAACCAATCCAGTGCAGACAGCTCCAAATATCAACAAAGTGTTTGGAAAGGATGTGGCTAATGAATACACAGTACACTGTTGGTTTGGGAAGTTCCATTCTGGTGATTTTAGTTTTGAAAACGAACCACATGGACAACCTGAGACCAAGATGGATAATTATGACCTGAAAGCTATAATGGAAGCAAATCCATCTCAACCTACACGTGAATTAGCAGCAAGGTTTGATGTTACTATTCCAACAATATTGGACAATTTGAAACAAATCAGCAAGGTAAAGAAGCAGGATAGATGGGTACCACATGAATTAAACAAGCATCAGAAGAGATATCGTCTGGAAGCTTGCCTGTCTTTGCTGTCAGGACATAAAAGCACACCATTTCTACACCATATTGTTATGTGTGATGAAAAATGGATTCTTTTTGACAACTGCAAGTGTTCGGCACAGTGGTTGGTTAAAGATGAGGTGTTGAAACACAGTCCAAAACCAAATATTCATCAAAAAAAGTTAATGGTGTCTATTTGGTGGTCCAGCACTGGTATTACCTACTATAGCATCATGAAACCTGGTCAATCAATTACAGTGAATGTTTACTGCGACCAATTGGATGAAATGATGAGGTTGCTTGCAATTATGCAGCCGAGATTGGTCCATAGAGACAGGCCAATCCTCTTGCAAGACCACATGTTGCAAAAAACAACGCTGCTCAAACTATAGAAGCTGGACTTGGAAACTCTCTGTCATGTACCGTATTCACCAGAACTTACAGCAACTGATGGCCACTTCTTCCAGGCTTTGGACCATTTCTTGCAAGGAAAGGTAATCAATTCTCAACAAGCTGTGGAAAACACCTTTTGCGATTTCATTTCCACTTGCTCTCCAGGCTTCTTTACTGCTGGCATAAACATGCTACCATTAAGATGGCAAAACAGTGTCCATAATGTAGGCATATACTTTAATTGCACTGCTTCTTGTTTGAGATACAATAAACTAAACTTTAGATTTGGACTTGGCCATTTCATATTTAAGACCTAAATTCATCAAACATAAATAAAAATCAATTTATCACCCTGGGACACTGTGCTACCCTGCCTGCTAATGTAATTCATATAGGAAACAATAAATAATATCACTGAATCTACACCATACATCTTTCTATCTCAGTTTACCCAATATATGTTAGCATACATTTTTTATATTAAGAAACATATTTCTTGTGAGTATGCCCAATGTCCTATGAGTATGTCCATATCATTTTATCATGTTATTTATTTATACAGAAAAATGCTTAGACACTATGTGCTAGGTACTGTTTTGAGGATGAATTGGTAAGCAGTGCAGACACAGTTCCTGTCCTCGTGGACCTTACATTCTTAAGAATACAAACTTAATTCTAAAATGAATATGCCTTTGTAAAAAAAGTTAAATGTTCTCTACTAACCACTAATAATTCCAAATAATTAGACATTCATTTGTCAAAAATTCATTTAATCCTTTAGAGAATATGTATATGAAAGTGAAAGTGAGACCACAAGTCAGTCAAAAACTGGGATATTATCCCAGAGACTTGTTTCATTTGTGTTTATTTACTTTATTGTGTCACTATAAAGCGGATACATGTAATTTCCTAATTAAACATTTCCCCTTTTATTACTCAAAATTAATTTTGTTTCCTGACAAGACACCAAAAAGAAATTTCTAAATTATTTATAAGGTGATGAAATAGAATAATTTGATGCTCCTGTGGAAACATTTGTTGGAAATTGTGCAAGTACAATAAAATACTCTAATCTCATTGCAGAATATGTTCTTAAAAATCACTCTACTGCTCTCTTTTAAGTACCATGTACTCTAATGGGTAATAAGATATGATTAGATAATCCAATATGTTGTATTTGAATAACTCATGTCTACACATTGTAAACTATTGGGTCTAAAATGAAAATTCTTCAGATGGCTTAGCAAGCCATTTTACTGAATGCTGTTTACTTTATCTGGAATTTCTATTTTTTACCTGATCTTTTTTTTATTTCAAAATATTACGGTAGTACAAATGTTTAGGTTATATATATTGCTTTTGCCCTACCCGAGTCAGAGCTTCAAGTGTGTCCATCCCCCGACATGGTGCGCACCGCACCCATTATTAGGTGTGTATATACCCATCCCCTCCTCTCCCCTGCCATCTTCCTGACACCTGATGAATGTTTACTATATGTGTACTTAAGTGTTGGTCGGTTAATACAAATTTGATGGTGAGTACATGTGGTGCTTGTTTTTCCTGATCCTTTGTTACATTTATGCTTACAAACCACTTCCATTGCTTAAAAACACATGAGAGTTGTCAACCTGAGGACAATGCCCCTGGAGCACCCATAAATTGCTGGTAGCATTTTCGGCAGGTGCCCTTAAGAGCAAGTGAAACTGTCTACTTTGACTTCACTGTCACTTGCTTTTGCTGGCTGCCCACATGTGGCCCATCTTTCATGCGCTCTTAAATGATATTAGCTAACTCTCCACAGAAGAACCTAACTTTAAGTCCAGTAGTCCAGATTTCTGTGTGGCTACTAGATGTATGATGATCTCAAAGACTAATGGGAAAAGACAACTGTTGGTCAGCAAGTGATATGAAACTAATTTTTATTAGTCATACCTTATTCAATATTTTGGACACCACTTGTTAGATTATTGGTGTGCTTTTTCAGTAAAACAGAAATAATATTTTGGGGCTCTGACTGTTATAAGAAGATGTTGCTGACTCCTTGGGAGGTGATGATTATGTAGCAGGTGAGCCAGTCAAATATACTTGTCAACAGACTAGTGCTGGCAAGCAATCTCCAAGGTATGGCATAGGCTGGCTAGATTATCCTTACCTAGGGGATGCTCTAATAGAATTTGCCTAACTTCACATATGTAAACCAAATATGGAATCTGTAAATTTATGGGACATCATTCCTTAGAAAATGTCCTCCAAACCTTGTAATTGTTTGAGGATAAAAGAGACGTTTTATTACCTAAATGTGTCTTTTCTGTGTAAGTGACATAATTGCAAACATTTCATGGAGATGTCCCACGTTAATCTGGTGCAGAGGGCATTTTGTGTGGTAAGGAAGAGCTTGGGGTGTTGCACTGGTTGGTCTGCACCTCTCCCTACAGTGCCTGTGCCTCATAATTACTTGTCCCCTTGAAATTATTAGTAAATGTTGATACAGAATTAGAATTCTAATTCTTGTGAGTCTGATATGAAAATGTGATCTGTTGTGTTATCTCATGTGCATTCTGTGTACCTGCTTGTCTTTCAGTTTCATAAATCATGGTGGCAAAGATTTTTTTTTTAGATGACATAAAGAAGACAAGAAAAATCTCATGAGAACTTGTTGATTAAATGATAGCTTATCCATCCACAGTATTCGGTGGTGAAAACTTAAAGCAATTTGTGGAATATATGTGGAATATATTATCACTGGATTTTGGAGGGAAAAACACTCACGAGCACAGTTCCAAATGAATAGATAGGGAATACAAGTTAGAAAAGAAATTATCAAGAAGGCTTTCTGATTGGATGCCTATGGGATTTTTTTTTTTTTTTAAGCAATCCAAAAGAGAGGAAAGAATTGGAAATGTAAGGGGCTGGGGATACACCAAACTCGACTGAGTGAAGTTTTTAGATGACTTTGGAGTGTAGAGGTGGAAAAGTACAATACTTTTCCTTACTTATCATGAGGGTCATGGCCAAAACTCCTATAACAAAAGACACGTTAACAGGTGAAAAGCATAATGACTTTATTTAATCAGTTTTATATGACATGGGAGCCTTCAGAAAAAAGAAACAAAAACCCATGGAAAACTTTCCATTTTTATTCTTAGGTTCAGTGAAGCCTGGACAGCTATGTAGAAATGTGATTGGACAAAAAGCATATGATCTAATGTGAGTAGAGGGGTGGGACAATCCAGTAGGGCCTGTCTGTCCAGATTAGTGTCCTCTCTGTGTAGCATTCCTTACTGCTGCGTTTGGAGCAGAATCCTTCTGAATTATGACCTATAGCTAGACAAGGTAAGGCAGAGAATTTCTTAATGGCCAGCTCCTGTGCAGAAAGGCAGTGAGGTTAGAGTAATATTTCCAGGTTTTATGGCTGGCTTTGGGGAAGATGGGTTCTAGATTCTACAACCTGCCTTGGGGAAGAAGAATTCTAGTGTCTACAGCTTGCCTTGGGGAAGAAAGGAAAGCAGGAGAAAAGAGGCAGAGGTAGGTTTACAGAAATACTTTGCTTCTGAGGTTGCCTTTCTTCAGTTCATAGTACATTGCATGCCAAGGCACCAAACTTTGTGGTGTTGAGTCCTGAGCCCCAACAGCAAAAAATGTATGAAAAACAAAGAAATGGATGTATTTTCATTGAGAAGTTGACAGCACATAACATTTGACATGTGAGCAAGCTGAACCAGATCCACATTCCACCCCGTTTTAATTTGCTGTAGCAAATTTGTTCTATCTCTTCTATTAAGACCAATTTATGTGGATTGTGATTCAGAACAGAAAATACATGAACAGAGGGATGAATTTATTCTTTCTGTTTAACAGTCTACTTGTCAATCCCCTGGATGAGGATCTTAGGTTGTGTGCAATGATTTGGGTAAAGTGGCCTGGAGAAAATATTCCAAACTTCTTAGTATTAACATTAATAGATATGGGTGCTCTATGTACCATAGTGCCTATGAAAGATACAAATTATGTAGTTAGAGACCAGAAGACAAACAGTATGGATGTGGAGATACCATGGTAGAGGGAACCAAGGCAAACAGGAAGTTAAAAATTAGAAAGTGTTCCTGGAGAGGTTATTCAGTTGTCATCTTGCCTTTATCTGTATGCATAATTGAGATGCAGATTATGCCCAAGCGGACATGTTTCCTTTACCCATTTCACTGGGGATACAAATCAACTCCACCCTTTGCACTTTTTAACTGGCCACATTACACGTGAAACTTTGGAATTACTCAAGCATTCTTCATATTAAAATAAGCAGAAAATTCCAGGAAAACATTAATGAATCATTTTTTGGATTAAGAAGAAAGTTGAGTCAGTAGTTCCACTTACTTCCTTCTTAATAATTTTCTGTGGCCAATGTATAAGGCATATCCTTCTTGGAGTCAATGAGAGATGATCAAGGATGAAACAAGGCAGTTCCTACAAATGTCTTTACCATATCTGAAATGTGAAAGAGTATATACAGTAAAATAGACCAAGGGGGACTAATAGATTAACTAATGCCTGCCTCTCAGTTGTAATCTTGGAGTCCAGCCAGGCACTAATTACATTTTGGTGGAATGGAACACAGTATACATTTACGGTTTACCACAGTGCTATTTTATTTCCCGAGGAAATTGCCTTATCTAGTGAGGTGGGACTTGGGCTTGCTACCTGTTAAGTGCAAGTTAGTGCACTACATTGATGGGATCATGATCACTGCTTCCTCGGAGGGAGTGAAGAACTATAGCTAACCAATGTGGCTAATGGAGAGTGGTTGATAAATCTAATCAAAATTTTGGAGCTGGCCAGTTTATTAAATTCCTGGTAATTACATGGTCTGGAACAACAAAAGATATTCCTCATCACTGTAAAAAATAAGCTAAAATTTCTCACAGAACCTGCTAATAAGCAAGAAACTTAGAGGCAGCCTTTTAAGCTTTGTCACAATCATTCTGTAGGAAAGAAAATGTAAGATGTAATACTTTTTCCTTACCCATCACAAGGGTCATGGCAGACACTCCTGTGATAAAAGACAGATTGATAAGAGAGAAGCATAATACATTTATTTAACAGAGTTTTATGTGATATGAAAACCTTCAGAATTAAGGACCCAAAGACCCAGGGAAAATTGTCTATTTTTACACTTACTTTAGATGAACAGTGGGCAGTTGTTTAGAAATTGTAGAAATTAATTGGACAAAAAATGGGTTATGACCCAATGGCAATAAACTGGGAGAAAGTCAGCAAGGCCTGTTCTGATTTTTGTTGGCCTCTCTGTGTAGGGAAGGTAGCATTCCTTCCCTCCAAATACGGGGCAGAACGCCTGTGGCATGAAGGTTTTATGACCTACTTTCAGGTGAGATAGGTCAGAGAATTCTTCTTATGAACATGCTTCACATAGAAAGGCAAGGGAAAGTGGGAGTGATCTTGCTTCTATAGCCTTCTCAATTACCAAGGTGCTACATTTTGGGGTATCGTGTTATAACCCCCAACGATATTGTTAATCTAGGAATCCTGTTGATCTCTCTTCATAAAGTCTTGAAAAAGAAACCTCAGTTGAAAAGAGACTCTGAGCAAAAATTGTCATGATAGGATTTACCAAAGGCCATGGCACAGGCAGTGTTTCTTATAAAATTCTTGGCCATCAGCCTAGGGTGGAGCTGAGGAGCAGTTTTAGCTATTATAACCAGCCCTGAAAGTGATCAGTACATCTGTATACTCCGAGGTCTGACCCTGGGGGGGAAGGTTTGAGTCAGAACCAGAAACAGATAAAAAGTGTTGGAGAGCATAGTAAACAGAAGGAGTGCTCATAAGTGGGTCATGATCCCAGTGAGGAAGATAGCCACGTTATTTCCAGGAGAGCACCTGAAAGCAAGAAAATAATACTCTTAATTATACCTCCTATATCTAACACAGAATAACGGCTGATACAAGGAGAAACCTTCAGAACTGTTTTCATTGTAGAAGGGAAATTGGGTCCTGGCTGACTCCCAAACTATACATAAAAACTTTATATGAATAGTTGGGAGGGAAAAAAGTGATCTTTCAACTAGTAGGTAGTTGAGTTTAGCTATCATTCAGTTTGCAATTTACAAGCAATAATTGAAAGAGGTAATCAAATAATGACACTAATAAACTTATGGATATCAACAACCTGAGTGAAAGCTTATAATCTCATAAAGGGAGGACTACTGAGTGTTCTCATCACTATGGGAGCTGATGTCCTCAAAGATCAGTAGCTGAGAGTGCTGAAGAGCCAGACTAGGGGAGTTCATGGAGGAGAACATAATGTGAAGCCTAAATAGAATTCACTGGGCAGTGTGGCTTTGTCATTGTTCTCTAATGACCTAGTACTACAGATAAAAAGGGTAATTGCTCTCCCTGTTATGCAACTGCTTGGGATTACACAGAAAAAATGAACAGTACTTTGTCATTGCTGTGGGGGCTAAGGGGCGATGCTACGTAAGATTCAGAAGCTGGCATCTGTAAAATATATATGCCAAATTCAAAATTTCATACACAAAAGATTCTCTAGTTATCACCTAGTATCTCAGAATGTGCGATACACGAGAAAAGCCCTTTCTGTTGGGAGGAAATGGAGAGTTTTGCTGTAATTTTAATTGATACGTGGTATGACCAACATTATTTAGTATCTCTACCACAGTTATATAGTGCAACAAAGGATTTGTACATTTACACTTCCAGGTTAAAAAATATTGTGGGAGTTTCAACCCCACCCCTCTCAAGTAATACATTATACTATTTATGAAAATGTGCTTTGCCTATGCCTCATGATTACTTGTATCCTGATAATTATTAATTATTAGTAAAGCTTGGGTAAGATCCCTGATTTGTGAATCTGAGTTGATGAACTTATTCTTCTTTATTTCACCATCAGACTTTGCTTTGACCACTGTGACCAACTGGTATTATGATCCCAGTGTATATTCATATTTTACATACAAATTGTGACTTTAAAAATTGGCGAGGGTGATTTGAATACAAGGAAGTTATGAAAATGTTATCAGTTGTTCACGCATCTACATCCACTCATGCATACATGCAAAAGCACACACACCATGGGATTTACTTTAATCTTTTAAGAGGAAATAGTACAATTATTCTGTGCCTGTGATATTTCTCTACTATCTTTACATTGAAACTTTCTCTGCTCTGTTGCTCAAATTTTCTCTCTCTCCTTCTTCCCTGACTCCCTCCCTTCAATCCTTCCTTCCTTTTGTTCATCTGTCCTTCCATCTAGGCTAGCTGCCTGCCTTTTCTTCCCTACTAGTCATCCTGTTTTCCTTCTTGATTTCATTCACATGTTTATTGAGTACCATCTGTATACCATTCTCTCTGTTAGGTGCCTGTACTACAGTATTTGACAAGATAAACAGGGCCCTTCAGGTCAGGAAGTTTGTATTCAGGCAGGAAGTGAAAGTCAATAAACATGTTTACAACTAAGTAAATAAGAAGATTTCAAACAGTGATAAGTGTTGTATAGAAAGTAAAACAGGATGAGGTAAATTACAAGTCAGCCTGGGGGTGGGCAGAATCCTTTTACATAGCTAGGATGAAAAATATATCTCTGTGGAGGAAATATTTTAGCTGATGCTAAATCTCAGTTAAATCAATTCAATAGTAAATCCAGCTGCTTAAAATAAAATCCAGAGGCCATATTAGATATATTCCCTACCCAACCTCTGCATTCAATCTACACCTAACATTATCTCCAAAATATTTCTCAATCCATTAATCGTCTCAATTTCACCACCACTACCCTAGACTTCACCATTTTCACCCAGATGTAATTTGTTGTTTCTAACCTCATCCCCTTCAACCCATACTCATGACTAAAAGAATGATCTTGTATACATTTAAATTGTTTATTACATGTATTACATTACATGTATTATATACATATATGTGTATGTACATATGTATGTGTAATATGTATACATGCATACACGTGTGTTTGTGTATGTGTGTATATCTATGTCTATGTGTGTATATATATATACATTCATCTGGGTACTAACCACCCAACTTAAGTACTAAAATATCCCAGTAATGTTGAATCCACCAGGGTGTTCCTCCCTTACCTCACCTCATTGCCTGTCTACCTCCAGAGGTAACAACTATTCTAAATTTTGTATTTATAATTCCATTGTTTCCTCAAGTATGTAACAAACACATGTATTCTCATGCGTATATATTATTTATTTAATTTGTTTTATTTGAGCATTATACAATTAAAGTCATATTATATTTAGTCTTCTTTGACTTTTCAATGAAAATATGCTTATCAAATTCATCCACATTATTGTCTATAACTGTAGTTTATTTATTTTATTGCTGTATAATATTCCATTGTGTAAATGCTGTATATTTAATTTATATATTATCCTGCTGATTGGCATTGAAGTTGTTTGCAGAATTTGTTTTGGCTATTACAAACAATGCTTCTGCGAATATTCTTGTGTATTTCTGTTTGGATACATGTGCAAGAGTTTCTTTTTTGTATATTTTAGAGTGTATTTTCTGATAGTTTAGCACATGCATGGTCAATTTCACAAAATACTGCTAATTTCTTTTTCAAACAGAATGCACAAGATTGTACTCCCACTAGCAGAACATAGGGTTCTTAATTCTCCACATTCTCTTAAATACCCAATACAGTCAGAATTCTTCATTTTTGCTCTGAAAGGATAATAGATGCTTGTGATTTAAATGCGAATGCTCTGATTACTAGTGAAGTCTCATGTCTTTTCATATTGCTATTGGTTATTTATTTTTCTTTTCTCTGAAATACTCGTTCAGGTTTTTTGCCCATTTTTCTTTTTGATTCACAGGGATATTTTTATTTATTCTAGATACTAATTTTTTGTCTGTGAATTGTGTTACAAAGATCTTCTCCTAGATTATAGCTTGTCTTCATTTTCTTTTATTTGCGTTTTGAAGAAATGAAATTTCTTAATTTAAAATATTTTTACTTATCTATACTACTCAATATGTACTATTTTTTTTAAAAAAAAATCTTCTCTCTCTTGAGTTATGGAAAGAATCTTTATACTCTGAAATTGATGTTTTTGTATGACATTAGATAAGAGTCTAATTCTATGTTTTGTCCAGGACAATTTATCTTTTCCCTTTTACATACAAGTCATATATTGGCCAGGACTATTGTGGGCTCAAAAACACTGAATGACAGCCTTAATGTTTTTAATTTGACTGAGATGAGAAAGTACAGTGTGCAGAATAACAGTCCCAAAATATGTCCATGGCCTAGTCCCTAGAACCTGTGAATAGGTTACCTTATATGACAACAGGGAATTTGCAAATGTGATTAAGTTAAGGATCCTAAAATGGGATATTATTCTGGATTTTCTGCGTGGGCCAAATACAATCACAGGAGTTATTATAAGGTGGAAACAAAGGCAAAGTTAGTAAAAGAAGGTTTTACTAAGGAAGCCGGTGTTAGAGTAATGTGCTTAGAAGATATAGGGAGGGACCACAAGTCAAGAAATGAAAGTGGCCTTTATAATATAAGCTAAAAAAAAAAAAAAAAAAAGAAAAGGCAAGGAAATGTATTCTTCACTAGCCCCCAGAATGAATGCAGTTAACACCTTGAGTTTGGGTTCCATAGGACTCATTTCAGACTTCTGGCCTCCAGAACTCTAAGTCTACATAACTAATTTGTGTAGCTTTGAGCCATTATGTCTGTGGTTATTATAGCAGCAATAAAAAAATGAGTATGGGAACTAAAACTTATTGTAGAGTTTTTCACAAAGAAATAATGTAACTTAACTTACATTTTAACATAAGCATTCTGATGTTACGCTAAAATTGCTGGTGCTTAGAATATGATGCCCCAAACTGTGGCGCTTTGGCACACTGAGTACTTTCAATTGAAAAGATTGGAAAGTGTCAGAAGAAACCTGAGGAGCAAAGTCTCTTTGACCTTCTCCTGCCCTCCTGTCTCCTGCTGCTCTTTCTCCCTAGAACTAGAAGCAAGTCACAGAAACCAGAATTTTTCTTCCAAAAACCAGGTCATAGAAACTAAAATCCCTCTCCCCCAAAGTAAGCCATATAATCTATAAATACTACTCTACCACCTATAAAGAATTTCCCCACCCTATCTTGTCTGATAATAATAGGTCCTAAGACCCCCATTCCTGCCTTACACCCAAGAGGGATCCTGCCCTACACCCAAGAACAATCTGAATAGACAGACCTTGCTAGGTGTCTCCCCTCAGTCTATTACCATCAGATCATACCCTCTGTCCTCTTGCATTTCTACATGGCTGTCCATGCTTTATAGAATCTGTGAATAAAAACAGACAGTTTTCCCTGGGTCTTTAGGTCTTCATTTCTGAAGGCTCCCATGTCATGTAAAACTTTGACTCAATAAATTAGTTATGTTTTTCTCTTGTTAATCTGTCTATGTTATAGGATTATCAGCCATGAACCTTGATGTGAGTGAGAAAAAGTTATTGCATTTTCTGCCTTACAGAGGAGAGCTGGCATAGTGGTTTGGACTGGGCCACTAATGGTAGAGGTGGTAAATGGCTATCTATCTATCTATCTATCTATCTATCTATCTATCTATCTATCTATCATCTTACTGTTTCTCTTAGCAACTGAGCTGTTCATAGCAATCTGTCCTTTTAAAACTGATTTAACTGCCTACTTTAGGTACAGGCTGCTTTAGCTAGGTAGTTTCTTAAAGCCTATTTATGAAAGAGCGTGTGTCCTTGCCTGAAATATGACAGTACTAAGTGTAGGTTGAGTAAGCAGGCTTCCATGGTGATATTTCAAAGGTACTGGGATGATTGAGTGGTCCATCTCAATTTCTTTCCACTCACATATAATGTTGACATGTCACTGGCTGATACAGTAATTCTCAGTATTTACTACCTTCAGGCCATTTCCTCAGATAATACAATCTAATCAGTGGCGTTTCTCCAGGTGATTCTCACCTGCTGTGGGAGAGAGAAGGTAAGTGGATGACAAGAGATTGAAGGGGGAAACTTCCCCTAGAGAGCAAGGTATCCCACTCTTCTAGAATGAGGATGGAAACTACATGTAAAGCTACTAACAAACTAGATATTTGGGGGGAAATGAAGTAACTGAACTCAGATAAAAAATTTTTTTAAGTGAATATGAGTGCCTTTGAGGAAGTAAAAGGAGTTGTATGAAGAGAACTCACAAAATTGGGTTGATGAGAGTTTAGAAGATCAACTTTGTCTGTAGTTCTGTGGCTCCTACAGCCCAGAAGAAAGCCACATAAAGAACATGTAAACAGAAAACTAAGCAAATAGGAACATAATGAAAAAAAATGTGATTCGTGTATAGCACTTCCAGTAGATATTTTATAGGTATGAAGTTAAAATATGATATTTGGTTTCCTTCCTTTGATAAAATGATTTCTCTGCCCTAAGGGCACAAGAAATGTAACACTCCCAATAACAAATGATCTCCAAGCATCCTTTTGCCTCCTTGTCCCATTTTAAAGTATAAATTAGCTCAAAGACTGATAAAACAAAATATTAAACCTATGCTGTTGAGGAGGTTTTCTGGTTCCATTCAATCTGCCAGACTTTTCACATACGGGTCATTGGTGCAGCAAATGATCCTGAGATAAGAAATTTACGTGATCAAGGAATGTAATGCAGGTAAAGTCACAGCCTAAAAATATTTTCTCCCTTATGTAAAATGAACTTGCCTATCTTGCTGCAGTGTCCCAAAAATCTTTTTTATTGATTTTATTATTCTAATTTCCAAAACAAACCTCAGTCTCAGTATTATAACACAATGAACATTTGTTTTTTATCATGAATAAATAAATCAGCATTCAGCTCTATTCCACCAAGCCATTGAAGAGCCTAGGCTCCTTCCATTAAGTTATTTAGGGATCGTAACCGTTCCCACTGATTTATTCAGGGAATCAGGGTCCTTCCACCTTGTACATCTGACATTGTCTGATTCTGGATCATTTGCTTCCAGCTGGCTGATGAGCCCAGAGAGAGCAAAAGAATCATGCAAGAAGTTTTAGAGTCGGGCTGGAAATTCTATTGCTTGAACTTGTCTAATGGTCCCACTAACTACAGAGAGGTATTATTAGCAGCAAGAATAAGAGAAGCATGAATATTTGTGGGCAAAAACATTTTCTGTTCCAATGACTTCTCTCACATAAGTGAATGCAAGAGTATGTTTTACTGTTTATTCCCTTAGCCAAATCTGAGGGCATGTAATCTTCCAAATTCTTCCTTACACTATGGGAACACGTAAAAGCAATAGTTTTTGTTTTGAAGATAATTGAAATCTGGTGAGAAAGATAAACATACAAATAGGAAAAGCACACTAACAACAGAGGGCTGTATCAGGGTGCTGTAGAAATACAAATACAGTACGTTTTCTCCTCACTGAAGGGCATTAAGGAAGATTTTGTGGCTGTTATTACCTTGGAGCAGAGTCTTTTTGTGATTAGAGTTTTCCATGGAAAAGAGTTGATAGAGAAAGGGTGTATGCAGGAGTTTAGGGGTGGAGAAATCTTGTTCCTTTTCCAAGGGAATGGCTAGCTCTTTGGAATGATTAAAACATATGGTGACTAGCTTGACAGGACATGAAGTAAGAACCATATCACACAGAGACTTTCCTGTCTTTTTCAAGAATGTTTACTTTATTTTGAATCTGTACATATTCATTAATATAACAGCCTTTATAGCGGGGAGATCATAACACTCTAAACATCACGTGTAGTCATGAGAAAGCATACTTTCTCCAAAGGCACCTGTTAGGGAAGGGAGTGGTACTTGGACCAGTTTCAAAGATTTTTTTTGTCCACTGACCTATTTTTTTCCTCAGCCAAGGGAAATGCAAACTAAAGCAAGTCAGATAAAAGATTCTAGAATGCATTCTTGTTCGGAGAATGATTAATTTCACCTTGTTTATATGTGCGTGATTTGTCCCTCATTGCCTTCTATATATTTTTAGTTGAAAAGATTCATAATAGTGAATATGCAATTCTGCTGCCTGAGTTAAAGAAAATTCCAAAGGCTTTTATTAAAGATAACAAAATTCTGACATAAGTGTAATGTGATCTTTTGATTAAAGGAAATGGACACATGAATCATTTATTCACCATGTACCCAAGTGCAACTCTTTTGTCCAGCTTAGCTTGAGTCCAGCCTCTGGAATAATGGTTGTTTGTCTCCCTCAGAGAAAGAAAAGGTGAGTGAAGAACAAAATAGCAGCAAGTTGCATGCCAGCCTAAGGCAAAAGTAAACACGTTTGAATGCTCTGGAAAGCTGCTGTGACAAGAAACTGTGGGTTAGGAAGATACTGCCAAGGAGTCCAGCTGTGGAAATAAAATTGTTTTGTGTAGTCAACACTTAGTCATCTCATTGTTGTATTGATGAAAATGACTAATGCTCCATGTCCCTCCACCCTGCCTCACTCCCATTTTTGGCACTAGATGGAAGTACTTTGGAAAATTTAGCTGCATTATAGTTAAGCAGATTTCCATCATAACTATCTCAGAAGCAGGTGGTAATGAGAAAGTTTGCACAAAGGAGGCTCCAAGGTAGCTGTCCATGGTGGCTAGCAATGTGATTGATACCTTTTACTCTTATGTAAGTGGAGTGGTAGAGCAGAAAAAGGATGAGCCTTAGATTTAGTTGCACAGGAACTGGAACAACTGCATGAACACTAACCAGCGGACTGATCTTTACTTAGCTAACCTTGCCAAGGTTTTGCAAATACAATTTTTGAATAACAATACTTTTCTTGTCAAGTTTCTGGTGGATTAAAGGTGGTGTTATGTAAAAAACGTCTAAGTTTTTGGAAGTTAGTTGCCTTTATAAATTGTGTTTTGTTATTTTATTCAGTCCAAATGCCTGATATACAACTTAAATTTTGCTCTGTTTTAATAGTTTCTACAAGTTATATTGAAGAGTACATGATGTGTTGTTAAAAGTAGTGTAACAAAGACAGTTTCAAGTTGCAGCTCTCATTCATTTCTGATGAATGAGAAAAACTTCATTTTGTGAAATGAATTGAAAATTGGGACCACCTGAGTAATCTTAACAGGACAATGACATATTCCTTTGTGAAAATAATTATGGGAATGAAATGGGCATGTTGACTTTGAATGAAATAGACAATGATAACAGACTACCAAAAGCTACTTGTTCTTTCTGCTCCACTTCTGTTCTGGCCATGATAATCAACAATGACAACAAGAACAATGACAAAACCCTAAAAACCTCAGGGAAAATAATCTCCTCTCCCCCAGCCACAGAAGATAAATAATGGTTTATTTTAAACATGCATAGTGATTCCAATCCCCATAGCTAGTGTATGGTTTAGGATGCAGATGAGGTCCAGTTTTGGTCAAGTTGTAAAGGGGGATCTTTGGTCTTCAGTGAGAAGTGGAAATTATAGAAATTTTTTTGAACCAGGATATAAAGAATTTCAGAATAAAACATTTTCATGCCCTGCTTCATGTATTGAACATAGTTCAATAAGGTCAATGATGCATGGAACTTCCTAAGCCTTATTCTAATCATATGGTGACAAGCTTCCAGACAACAACAGCTATGCTAGTACATTGATAATGGCAGAGATTAAAGAAAGACTGCAGGCATTGGAACTTATCTTTGAGTGCTTACTTAAAACCCATGTCTTCATGACTGTAGCCGTTATTATCTGGGCGTTCTGTTATGGCTGTAAATTTGCCATAATTGGCAAAACTAAATGCTGAAAGAAGGGAGCTGACAGCCAATACTAGAGGAGAATAAGATAGTCATGAAAACACCACACACGTTTTAAACATTTAATGTTTTTTTCCCTTTATTCATTCATTGAGTATTTTTTTAAACATCTACACTATTGCAAAGCACTATTCTAGAAAAATTTACCAAGTACCAAATCCTTTAAAAAGACACACAAATGTCTAAAATAAACTCAGTTTAATAAACAATTATAGAGCATCTATTTTACATGGTGCTGAGTGTGAATGTAATGAGGTAACAAATTTTATGAGGCACATAAAATATTCAAGGTGGTATCATACTGTTTAAGATCACAGGGTTTATGGTCAAACAGACATAAGTTTAAAACTTGGCTTTGGAATTTCCAAATCATGTAACTTCAGACAAAGTTATTTATCAGCTCCAAGCATAGATTTCTTCATATGGAAACATTAAACATAGATACCTCATTGGATAGCTATGGGGATCAAATAAAACACTGTTATATAAAATGCTCAAGCTCCTTTTGGCAAATTGTAAGAATTGTGTATATATAGTAGCAATTTTTATTATTCATTGAATCACAAAATATTTATTCAATACCTAATATATGCTTCTGTTCTAGATATTGGGAATAAACAGTAAACAAAACAGGAAAAATCTTTTCCTCATAGAGCTTACATTATAGTAATAGATGGTCTTACAATAATGCACTAAATACTGATTGTACCAAAGTTTAGAAAAAACCTTTCTGTATTCAAGGTGTTTAACATCTAGTGAAAAGAGAGGACAGCAAACTACCATGTGTTATGTAGCAGGATCTGTGATAATCACTTGGCATACATTCTTTCTGAGGTTTAAAGAGTTTAATAATTCTTCAAATTTTGTATCTCTAAGTGCATTTCTGAAGAAAGATTTATAAATATCATCCACATCCAAGGTCTATAGGACATTGTTTTCTTCCCCTTTAAGATTTGAGAGAAAGTGGAAAGAATATTGGAAGGAGTATCTGCCTATTTTTTGAGTTTGAAGATGATCTATTTCTCATATTAAACAGAAAAATATACAGGTATTTCACAAGGAAGTATAATATACCAGCTCACAAAATATTTTATATCTTCATCCACCCTGTTTCTCAGGAAAATAGATGGTAAACTAAAATTAATATTCTCTATTATTATCCAGCATAAATAGTTATTCTTCATGCAATGGTGATGTTTGCCAAGGTAATTATTCAATCACTCTTATAGCCATATTTAATCACTCAGCTCTGGAAAAATAAATATAATTTGGACTTTTCCTACAAACCTAAAGTGGAATGTATCTCAAAGATTTCTTGCTGTTTTTAATAACATTTATATTATTTAATACATTATTTGACCACCATTTACTGTTTTTTGTAATTTTTTGGTAGCCCCATGAGGTAGAAACTTCACTTTGACTTATATGCAAGTCCAAAACAGTTCTAGCTATAGGTCCCTTATTCCATGGCCAGGATTCCCATCTACCTTAGTATTTTGCTAATTATAGTTTCCAACTATCATCATCAGAGCTGTCCTTGTAGTTGAGTTCGTGTATGGGTAAGAAATCTAATTTGGTCAGCTAGGATGAGAATATAAAGAGAATATTTTAATTCTGTAATATCTAGAACACAATGTATTTATACTTAGAGCATTGTTTAAATAAAATTCACCACTCTTTTGATTAGAAAGCAAAATAAATAAACAAAGCTGTGATTCCCTGGGAAATTGAAAAATGAATCACTTCATTGCTATGTTTGATTACCTAATAAGTCTATATGACTATATGGCAGGATTATATAACTTGTAATAAATGTTGTCATGTATTTTACTTAATCCATTTTATTGCTCCTGCCAAAGATTTAGCCTAATTATTTAAAGTATAATCACCAGGAAATAGTAAGTTGCAGATAGTTTATTTGCACCCATCATGCCTCCAAGTCTTGTGTATTATATATGTTTTTCAGCTGTAGTAGTTATTTGATAAGCTATTATTTATGTAGATCGGTAGCAATGACCCATTCTGATCTACAACACATCTTTAGATATTGTTACATTTTCTTTCTTAAATTACCCTTCTGTGTGAAAATCTTCAGATCTACTGTAAATAAGAGTAAATGAAAGCACACTTATGCGGAGTTAAGAAAATGAGAGTTAAATTTAAAGGGTTTTTACTTAAAGAAAGGAATGTGATTCTCTTAAAGTAAACAATGATTAAATGGTGTGCACTTACAGTACATGTAGCAAATCTACTTCCATAAACACACATACATACATATACACACATGCACACACATATATAGTCTTGATCTACATAATTACTTATTAGGTGTGTTTTTTTCTATATTTAATCAGATCTCTAAATTGTTGCCTATTTAAGTGAGAAACCTACATCATTTGCTTTCCCTACTGCAAATATGCAGAGTCATGTGCTGAGCTGTTTTTTTAAATTTAAATGCATTTTTCTCCAAATAACTTATGCTTATTCTAGGAAGGATTTAAGAAGACAGAAACTCAAATCGTTGTTTAAGCTAATATGTTTGTTTTTTCTACCACTTATTAGCATAAGTTAAGTCCCTCTCAAAATAATTTTCTCAGATTGCATATTAACTCCAAACCCTGGTTTGTTTCTCATTGAATAATTGGCTCAGAGTATGTATTATATTCGCTTATTTCCCCCACCATCACTCTGCTACCATCCCTTTGAAGTTTTCTTATCCAAAGAGCCCTCACTGATGGAAGTGTACGTGACCTCTAGATGAGTATGTTAGATGGGAGCTGTAGGAGGATACTGAGTGTGTGTTCAGATTCATTGCTGTTTCCCTGGTGGCTAGTGGGTCTGGCACAAGTCAGAGCTTAGTATTATAATTGGCTGACTTTAAAATTAGTGACAGGTTAAAATGGGTTTAGGTTGTCCTAGACAGGAGGGATATTTCACAGAAAGACAGCAGAGTATAGCAAAAAAACCACAAACTCTAGAGATAAAGAAATCTTGCTTCTATATCTCATGACCTAAGTACTTGAGGAAGTCACCTAAATTCTCTGAGACACACTTATAATTCACATTCCGAAGGCTTTGAGGGCTTAAATGAACAGGCATTTGAATGTTTCCAGCATATTATGTGGCATATTGTAAATAATAATACAAGTTTTGCTCAGTATTGTTCATGAATGTTCAATGAATCTTAATTCCCATTTTATTTGTGCAAACTTCAAAATATACTGCGTTTCTTTTCAGTCTCAGTTTCAATGATTTTATTGCACTTTTAGATGCTACAGAGAATAGTTTTTTTTTTTTTTGCAAGACAGAATTCACTCAGTTGCCCTGGTTAGAATGCAGTGGCATCATCATAACTCACTGCATCCTCAAACTCCTGGGCTCAAGCGATCCTTCTGCCTCAGCCTCCCAAGTAGCTTGGACTACCTGGGACTACAAGCATGCATTACCACACCGGGCTAATTTTTTCAACTCTTAGTAGAGATGGGGTCTCGCTCTTGCTCAGGTTGGTCTTGAACTCCTGAGCTCAAGCAGTCCTCCCACCTCAGCCTCCCAGAGTGCTAGGATTATAGGCATGAGCCATCATGCCTGGCCTAGAATAAATTTTTGAATGTGTCTTTTTTTTTTAACTTTTTCCCAGTGGGTAATTTCTCCTCCCATTCCTGTTTTGCTTCTTATCATTCCATTTTTTACTTAGTTTGAACCCTTTTTGTTTTCCTTCTGGCTTAGCATGTCTCAAGATCATATCAAGTTTCTCACTATAAGGTATCACACACACTCTAGAGGACCCCAAAATTTATGATGTTAGAGCTACATAATATGTACCACAATGTAATTATTTGATCTCACGTCCTTTAAACATTCCATGCAGAAACACACAAAAAAATACTGTTTTCCTTCATGAACAGTTTTCTCACTCTTTTCAGTCAGAGACATATGTTTTTGGGCACATGCTGTGCTGTTCTTAGGTTTAACATTATAGGGAAGATAACCAGAACAACAGATTTTAAAAATTCCAAAATCAAGAGAAATCATTGATATTCCACAGGCTTCATGTGATAATGAGTGGTAAGGCTTTAAATAGTTTTTAAAATTTGGACTGCCAGGACTTGAAGAATCTTTGAGAAGTAGTTTTTATTGTTGCTGTCATTGTTTAATTTGTCTCTTTTCCTTATTATTGCTTTTCATTGAAAGTATCAGTTTTGTTTACTTCTTGCAAAATGACAGAAAGAAGGGAAACAATGAAATTAATGGAGAGGTACAACATACCTTGGCAGGAAAGTAGATTTGTCACCAAGTCATAATTTTATTGTTCCCTCTGCAGTGTGAAATCTGTCCAATAGACAACAAGTTGCAATCATAGTCCTGTGTGTTAAGAATAATAATGGATTAACTGCAAAGAAAAGAATATCTGTTCTCTCTGCTAAGTAGAGTAACTTCAACTGGATGAGAGTCAGGAGCTTGGGAAATAAATTTGAGTGCTTGCGGACGAAACATGAGGCTGCTCAAATAATCATCTAATGCACAGTTGGCTTCTTTATTTCTATTCAGGTTGCAACTCAAGTGTTACCTCCTCACAGAGACCTCCTTGAACACCCTAGCTAAAGAAACCACCCTGGTTAAGCACTAACTGTTACCTTTCTTCTCTTCACAGCAGTAAACATCATATTTCTTTATTTGTTTATTAATAGTATTTCCACACAAAAATATGAAATGTATGAATGTGGCTATTCAGACTCTTTTTCATGTCTGTATTTCCAGGACCTGGGACAGCGCTCATAGCACTTAACTAGTAATCAGCAAACACACATTGAATAAACAGATGAATGCACTCAAACATGAAAAAAATAACTTTAGAGTCCATCTTTTACAATTTTTAATTCAAAATTGAGGAAAGCAAGCCTAGAAAAAGAGTTGTGCTCCTATTAAAGATCAACAGTAAGTACTCTGTGTCTTGATTCCCAAACCACGGTACTGTAGCTTGGCTAAAAATTTCCACTACTTAGACAGACAGAAAACATGCAAATCAATTAACATCAAACGTGAGTCTAAAAGCTGTGCTCGCTTCACAAACACTGACCACACTGACTGTAGGAAGCTTAGTATAAAAGGAGAAAGAGGCAGTTGTTCCTCCATTAAAAACTTAAAAAAATTTTCTTCCTGTTGTACAGGAATAGGAAAATTAAATGAGCTATAAAATCGAGTTTAGGGCTGCTAAAGAAGAAGAGAAAAAAAGGACAGGTGCGTTGACACTGGTGATAACAACTAAAAATAAACATCCTTTTCCTCTTTTGCTAAATTGATAAATGTTCCACATTTCCATAAAAATACAAAATAAAATAAAACAAGCTCAGCTTCTCCCATTCGAATTATTGATTAACAATATTTGACTTTATGAACAAGATATTCTTTTCTTTTTTTGCTTGCCAAAATGTTTGTTTGCAAGTCATAGGGGAGGGAATACCAGCATTTATTTATTTGTTTGTATCTCCTGCTGCAGCACCTAGTACTATCTTATATACAAAAGGAGCTTATTAATCCTCTTGGTTCACAGTAAATATATATTCCTAAAAAGTGAATGCCAACAGAAGGATTCTGATTTCTCTAATTTTCCACTGCATGGTGAGCTTTCAAGATGTAATTTTTTTATATTCTAGATACTTCACTGGTCATTAGAAGATACTGATCCAGGTAAATAATAGTATATCAATTTCACGTATATAATTTTCACAGCCACAGATAATAGAATTACATATGTACTCACTGTCAATAATTTCAGAAAAGAAAATTAAATGTTCTTCAAGCAATAACATGTAAATGCAATATTAAAAATTGGCTAGAAATCCTTTCCCTTAATCTCAGAGAACAAAGTTTTAAGGAAAATGCTGACTTTGAGGTTAAGTTTAGGTCCGTAAACTTTAGTTCCTTATTCATTACACCTTAACTGTCAAAATCACTATGTATTCTAACTCCAATTTTATCCCTGACTTTAGTAAAGCATGTTTTTAAATTTGCCTTGGTTCTTTAACTTACAGCCCAAGCTTCCTGAAGATATGAGAATGATTTTAATGTTTTGAAGCTTTAAGCCATGTTTTTGCTCTTGAACACAATGAGTAATTTAACAATTAATGAAGTGGCAGGTGTTATTGTAAATATTATGTAGATTAGCCCCTGATTTTCTGTGATTTTTGCTTTCCACGTTTTCACTGTAGTCCAAAAATATAGAAAAAATAGAAAATTCTAGAAAAAATTCAAAAGTTTTAAGTTGCCCACCACTCTGATTAGTGTGAGGAGATCTCATGTTGTCCTGCTCAGGACTTGAATGAATGAATTTGTAAAGCTTATCCATGCTGTACCTGCCTTTTATTCATTGATATCTTCTGCTCCTGACATCCCATCACCAACATCATCATGGCTTGATGATCCGGGATCGCCTAAGCAGGTGATCCTCCTTCTGACAATTGTCAGAAGGTGAACAGTAGCCTAACGCTGTGTCGCAATGCGTATGTCATTCACCTCCCTTCATCTCATCGTGCAGGAACTTTACCATCTCACAACATCACAAGAAGCGTGAGTACAGTACAATAAGATATTTTGAGAGACGAGAAATCATATTAACGTAACTTTCATTACAGTATAGTGTTATGATAGTTTCATTTTATTTTTGTTAATCTCTTACTGTGCCTAATTTATAAATTAAACTCTATCACAGGATGTGTGTTAGGAAAAAAACATAGGATATATAGGTTTCAGTACTATCTACAATTTTAGGCATCCACTGGGGGGCTTGAAATGTAACCTCTAAAATCAATTATTTTTTATTTTAATCAATGTGAAATAAGCAAGGTCTTCTTTTTCATCCACTGTTCCTGACTTCCTGCTACTCCATTGTTTTGGTACAGAAAAGTACATTTACTTATATAGCAGCCTGAGACTTCTCTTCCCAGTCACAACAGTTAATACCTTGTATCCTAACCTAATAGAAGTTCTTCAGTTTCATTACCTACTTATATCCAGCTATGTATCATACACCTTACAATGACTTAGGTGAGTATCATTTTCGATGATATTTATATTCAGTTATCCCCATAGCAACAAGTATAATTCCTCAGATTACACAGAAAGCATTTTTTAAAAGTTTCTAATAATAAATATATTTACATATTAGTTTATTCAAAACTAGAACTGTTTAAAACAGTTAAAAGCTATAACAACAGCAATAATTATAATTAGTACTTAATTATGGAAATGTGAAGTAGTTTCATCACTGTGCCCTAAAGTGAGAGTGTGTGAAGCCATATTTGTCCTTTCTCTACCATTAAAGAATGTCCTGAGTTTGGGTGGTCACTTAACATTCTTATAACCTTATAAGTTATAAGAATATAAGTAACCTTATAAGCAAGTAACCTTATAAGTTGCTTCTGCAGTAGACAAGTGTTTTTACCTTCCCAGAATCCCTCACCTGCTTTTTTGTTTAGAGGATCCCAGTTTTCCTTTGGAAACTGCCGTCTCTCAATTTCTGACAATGTGCCACGATCGAGGCCAAACCGTGCCAGGTGGATATTCATGAGCAAAGCTCAACTAATCAGCATATTCTATCACCTTGGCCTCAATGGCTGGCTCTGAAATGTAAACGTGAGGTCATATAGGTTCATGTGGGCCAGACTTGCCACTTGCTCAAACTATGTTTCATCATAGAGTTTGCTGAGCTGTTATAACGTGAGCTTGTAGTTGCTGTTAGCTACTTTTGCCACCATATCTAAAGAGCTTACTTGAGAATGAAGTCAACACAGAGTAAATCACAGCTAAAGATAGGTATGAATTCCTGTCAATATATTTTTGGACATTTGAATTTCGATGAGTAAAAAAATCCTTTTAAATTAAAGCCAGTCTGAATTGAGTTTCAATCATTTACAACTAAAGCTTTCATGACCATTACAGCTTTAATTGATACAAATGTAAAATGTGAACACTATTATTGATTGAATCATTCTGGTTCATTTCACAGATACATGAAAATTATTTAAAATTTAAAAACAGCATAGTCGGTCATCTTTTTCAACTTTCTTACTCCAGATCGGTGGTAATACATTATTTCAGTTACACTGGCACAGTTTGTTATAATTATATTTTCTACCCTCAATGAGAAATATTTGGTATTATTTGCAACAACTAAATGTTTAAATATTTTTTAAAACATGATGTTGACATCTAGGATAACATAAGTATTTTGATGAGTTAATTGAAAGAACCTGGGAACAATTTAATTAAAAGCAACTATGAATTTAAAAGTCACTTAAAAATTATAGTAGTAAAAGTGAAAAGCAAGTTAGAATAAAATGAGGAGAAAAACAAAAGAGAGTAGTAGCAAGAATCATTGTGGTATGGAATAACAATAATATCAATTTAAGGAAAGATGCAGAAACTTGATTCTATTCTATAAACTTTCATTATAAGCTGCCAAAACACAGTATTTGGGTCATTGGTGTGAAGGCCAACACAGCAATTTATGGTGTCACATATAAGTGACCAGACCAAGTTAATATTTATTATTTCATGTGTAGAATAAAAATTAGAGGATTTTTTTCTAACTCCCTAGCTGAAAACATCTGTAAAATTAATCTTTAAAATTCTCTAAAATATGATCAGAGAGAAGGGAAAGTGTATAAAGTGAAAGTCTTACAGTAGGGGTAGAATTTTGCTGAAGTGTTTATTATGCATTCTTTCTGGCTTTAGATCAATCTGTATACAACTTACATTAGTTTTGGGCCAGAAATTGTGCTATTGCATACATTAATATACAGAAATGTGACTATTTGAGTGAAACTTTGGAATACTCTATAATTAGAAGTAATCACAGGATAAGAGGATATTAAAATAATTAGGAAAAAATGCTTTGTATTATGCACAGCACTGCTCAGAATAGAATGTTCTGTTGTAGCAATAAAAAACAAACATCTAAATCTAAGTGGATTAAGGTAATGTAAGATTTTATTTTCTTGTTCATGACATACCCAATTTGAGTCTCTGGAAGGGGACAGGGAGCATCTGCCTATCAGTGTCATAAAGGGAACCTGGCTGTGCAAGCTTTATCTCAACATGTGCTTTCTTAATCATTGAAACAGTGGCAAGAGACAAGTTGACATGCATATTGGTTCTTGTAGGCTTTTATCCAGAGTGCTATATAGTACTATTGCTCATGTGACATTGGCAAAAGCAAATCATATGACCTCATTTAACTTCAAAGGGTACCTGGAAGCAGGGAAGCAAAACATTTGTTGAAGAACACTGATGGCTACCACAGTCCACCATGCTAATCAGCATATATTTGATCCATTTCCTTTCCCACAAATTATACTCTCCCACTCACCAAGGGAGACAAAACAAAATCCCATCTAGTCTCAGAATCAGTGAGTCCAAAATCCCTCAGTGGTGCACCATTGTCACTATAAAAGGGGATGATATATAGTACTTCTATGTGTGAACCATCGTGATGTAGAAATTAACCTACTGAAAAAGCAAGTTAATTGAAACTCACACAAACAAAATATACTGTGGAATAGATAATACCTACCATTTATAAAGGGGACTAGAGGGTGACAGAGCAGTCATTGACCTGTAGTAACTCTTAAATCCTAGGCAGATTTTTCCAGGCACTTTACCCTAGAGAGGAGAATAATACTTTGTTTGATTTCATTACTTCCCTGAAAGAGACACACTGATTCATTCTCTGTAGCCTTTGGTTCTGACCTCAGAGAACTTGTTTTTTTTTTTTCTGTTCCTGTAAGCCATATCAAAAGTGGGCATTGAAGAAGTGACCTCTTTGAGAACAAAGCAATTTTCTTAGCTCACTTGTGGCATAAGTGTTTGGTGATCAAGCTGTCATTTTAATTCTCAGACAGTCATACTATCTTTTACTACAGGTTGGCAGTACTTTAGCTATATAAATCTGTCAATAGAGTTCAGTTATCTTCATGGGCTTATAGTTATACCAATAATCCTTTTAGAGACAAAAATTGTATACTCTGTGTGTGTGTATGTATGTGTGTGTGTGAGATATGGAATATATGTTACATATAAATTATTTTTGACTCTATTTTTTTCCTTTCTCTCTGTCAACTTTATTATAGGTCTGTTGGCTTTGGTGAAAGAACCACTCTTAGCTTCTTTTTCCTGAACTATTTTGTCTAATTGAAGGATTTTAATTCATTCAGAAGTTATAACACAGAGTGTAAAGCCTGCAGACTTGCATCTTTCCTTTCAAGTTGGATTTTCATCAGCTTTTTATCACTCCAATCATTTCTTAATTTTGCCTTTTATTGTTTGAGATTCAGAAGAAGTTACGTCTTCAACTGTGTAAAATACTTCTGTTTGTGGACCTTCTCTCTTCTCTTTCATTTCTGCTTGCAAATTGACCCTTTATTTTCTCAGTTCATTTCATTCTTTTTTTTTTTTTTTTTTTTAGAAAGAGTCTCAATCTGTTGCCTGGGCTAGAGTGCCGTGGTGTCAGCCTAGCTCACAGCAACCTCAAACTCCTGGGCTCAGGCAATCCTTCTGCCTCAGCCTCCCGAGTAGCTGGGACTACAGGCATGCGCCACCATGCCCGGCTAATTTTTTTTTCTATATATTCTTAGTTGGCCAATTCATTTCTTTCTATTTATAGTAGAGATGAGGTCTCGCTCTTGCTCAGGCTGCTTTCGAACTCCTGACCTTGAGCAATCCGCCCGCCTCGGCCTCCCAGAGTGCTAGGATTACAGGTGTGAGCCACCGCCCCCAGCCTAAATGGGTCTTAATTAAATTAAAAAGCTTCTGCACAGCAAAGGAAATAATCAACAGAGCAAACAGACAACCTACAGAATGGGAGAAAATATTTATAAACCCATAAAGGGTTACTATCCAGAATCGACAAAGAATTCAAACAAATCAGCAAGAACAAACAACCCCATTAAAAAGTGGGCAAAAGACATGAACAGTAGTT
>CAUYRT010063100.1:0-13248 GCA_963574885.1 Lepilemur ruficaudatus | reverse complement strand
TCCTAAGTAGATCACTTAAAAGGTAAAGAAACTCCTTTCACAATTTATTGTCAAGAACAAACCAATATGTTAAGAAACTGTCATTTTAACAGAAAAGGCTAAATTCTAGTTTCCATATACTTTTGATATTAATGCTCAATTTAAAAAAACTTAAAAAATAAATCCATCCCAATCTTAGCCAACTTGACCACATATAGAATTTCTTTTCCAAGATTTCTTTTCCACAAACTTTCTACAAGTTTCTTATATTCATTCAAATTTTGTCTTATACTTTTTCTCTTTCTCATTGTGAAACAACTAGTCATTCTACTTTAAGATTAAAATTATTCTTTTTCCATAATAAAACAAAACAAAGACATCCTCATACCTTATAGCTTTTCTTACCAAAACGTTGCTTACTTTCTTTGCATACAGATGTGTTTCCCTATTAATTTTAGTTTTAATTAATGTATATTAATTAAAATTGTTGAACCTTAGTAATTTTAATTTCTAGTGAAAACTATCAAATAGCTGTCTGTTACATTAGAATTCTATAAACTGGCATATTTATGAATGTATAATTTCTTAATTTTTAGAAGCATATGCTTCCTCATAGTATAATTTTTAAATGTGGCACAGCACATGTATGCTAACAGATTCAAATATCTTTAGTTCTTCTGTAACAAGAAACCAAAACCAGATAAGCTTAAACTTATGTTCAATAATTAATATTGAAGTATTTTATCTTATTTGGAAATGATCAAATAATATTCAATGAATATCCACAATTTAACTTAACAAAACTCCAAGGGTATAAGTTACCAAAGAGATTTGGGAAGCTATTTTTAAGTTGACATATAAAATATAATTATGTTTGAAAAGTTTATTTATAAATTTTTCTCCTTCTTACATATATTTAAATCACTTGTTCTTAACAATTATTTTTGGATTACTCATGAAAATTTAAGTCAATGTCTTCTTCTTTCTATATTGACTTATGCATCCTTTTCTTCCTGTTGCAGAGAGGGCAATAAACTTACAAATGGAGATTTCCACCCAAAAGAGCAAAAGTCATTCTATAATAAAGACATCTGCACCCGAATGTTTATGGCAGCACAAGTCACTATTGCAAGGACGTGGAAACAACCCAAGTGCCCATCAATTCATGAGTGGATTATTAATATTTGGTATATGTATACAATGGAATATTACTCAATTATAAGAAATGACAGTGAGCTAGCACTGCTTATATTTTCCTGGATTGAACTTGAGCCCATTATCTGAAGTGAGGTGACACAAGATCAGAAGAATGGGCTCCACATGTACTCGCCATCAAATTGGTACAGACTAATTAACACTACGGTGATCACATGGTGGTGGTGTTCTCCAGGGATTAGGGGGTTGGGGGGGTAGACTCACAACTGAGGGATGTGGGAGCATTGTGGAGGGGAGGGGCATACCTCTAACCCTTGCTAGGGAGAGACAAAGATATAAAATGTAACCAAAATGTTTGTACTCTCATAATTTCCTGAAATTAAAAAAAAGAAAAAAAAATGAAGATTTCCTTTATAAATTTAAATTTCTCTTACAAAACGATCTCAAAATAATCAGCTTAAAATAATCCTTATGCCAGACAGGCATATTTTGGGGACTAATTCTATTAGATCAGTAGCTTCCCAACCCAACTATTGTTTTTAACTAGACTACTGAGTTTAGGGAGGAGCCCATTGACGAATAGGGCAAGCATTTGCTGTGCCTGGCATTTGCTATTTTTCTAGCCCTTTGTGGTCCACCCCTAAAAGACTGAGTGGTTGGATTTTTGATGTCTTTCTCATGTACCTCCCATTTGGCTTCAGCCCACTGCTTATGGGCTTTGCCAGGTTCCAATATCATGTGAATACATTGGTAAAGATTAGGGAGTCCTCGATCATGTGCTCCGTTGTGAATTCTATATTCCTCAGTAAATTTACGGATTTTCCCTTTGGGTTAGGGAAATCCTTTACTGTTTTTCTGAGCTTCGATTTTGATCAAGGTATAAAGGTGTTTGAAGAAAGTAAGCCTGTTAATCTGAGAATCTAAATTTATAGGACATTTTTCTAACTTTCCTTTTATTTGTGAGGAGAAAAGATAACGAAACATAAAGTTTACATTCAGAGTAATTTGTGTAGAGGATGGAGCTTTTGAAGTTAAGTCAGTCAACATACATTTATTTTTCTTGCATGATCCATTAGTTAAAACTTTCATTTGCCTTTTATAAGGAATCTTTTGGAAAGACAATTTTTTGTTTTGTCAGTCTTTTAGAAGTCTCTACCTGCCAATCAAAAATAAATCCCTTGTTTCTGAGGTATTTGGGTTCTTTTTTTTCAATATGCCCCATAAATGAACGATCTAGTATAAGTTAAACATTCACAATGTATCCTCTATAATTCTATAATATACTGTCTCTAGTAAGGCACACCCATTTCTCTAGAAAACTACAGGTTTTGAGTCCTTAATTTATATACGTAAAATTAGCTGGAGTTCCAGATGGAGGAGTTCTAGACTCCTTGGAAAACGATGAACCCATTATTTTCTGTCTTCTTGAAACCTTATCTACACAAGTCTTTTCATGGACCCAGTCCAGTTTCTGTCAGACCCAGCACAACTCAGGACCTAGTAAGGATCAAAAAATGAAATTCAGATAAAGTCAGAGAGCTCCGGACACAAGTTATGGAGGTTTTATCCTAGCGGGGACTTACTGAACAACCTCTAGATGAAGCGAGAAAGCTGTGAGCACACCGGGCTTGGCGGCCCCTGCACATGGTAGCTTGTTACTCTGGAAGTTATCCTCTGTGCTCTCCTCTAGACCCCACTTCTGACAGCAGAAGTGTTAAAAAAGACAAACTTGGGCACATTAAAATCTTAGAGAGTTTATATAAGCATCCAATAATTCATAAATTAGGCAACTCCAGACCACAAGTAGTTCAAGGCTCTACACCAAAAGGTATGAGGGGAATTGTTTTATAAAAGTGCACGTGGAAGCAGGGCAAAACCAAATATTTGTTTGATTAATAGTTAGGACTACTCAGTTGGCTGCCACTGATTGCCTAAGCCTAAATTTTATTTTGCGTAGGCTATGATTGTTTACTCTGAATTGGGTTTTGGTTCGCTTATGTAGGAACCCAGGGTGCTAGAGTCACCTCAGTCTAATGGCCTCCCAGTTACTTATTTTAACAACACCATTGCCATGTTGTATGTTACATATTGATGAAGCTTTATTTTTTTTCACATCCCATGAGATTGTTTCATACACACACACTGAGTGTTCACTTCACGTGTTTGAGAGTAGCAGGTTAGAATGTAAGTAGTCTCACGTCCTGTTAGAGCTGTTAAGCATTTTCCTACTTCCTGACTTAATGAATCATTGCATCTCTATTGTAGACACATCATATTTAGAGATTATAAAAGGGTAGAGACAAGAAGAGGAAGTGGCAGTTTGGGTGGATCTATATTGGTACATTCTCCTATTTATAAAAGTCAGCTAATAATATAGTGTAACAGTAACTTATTAATAACTTCTCTAGTTAGAGCCTCATATCTCTGACCCAGGAATCTCATGTATTTTGCCAGTATCCATGAAATTACAGCAGACTTATTAAATACTGCCTGTCTAATAGATGGGGTCAAATTTTTACCATTTTCCATATGTTCAACAAATTTTTTCTGTGCTGTTTATTTAATAGTTAATTCTGTATTGCTACCGCATCGTATATCCTGTTTTCTTATATAAGTAGAACTCTTCAATCATAAAATTCTTTTTTCTATTTCTATGATCATACCATTAAGCATTAAAAGCCCTTTAACCTTTAGTATTTAATAAGGTTCAACACTTGGAATTTTGATTGGCATTATTTTGATTTTATAAATAAAATTTGGGATGGATTACTTTCTTAATTTGTATTTTTTTAATATATGAATTTAAGGCTACAAATTTCTGACTGTCTCTTTAGTTATTTCTCTAAAGTTTTGATATGTACTGTTTTCTTTGTTTAGCATTAAATATGTTTTAATTACAACTAAGATTTTTTTGCTAAAGCATCAATTATTTGAACATGTATTCTTAGACTTCTAAATCAAGGGGTTGGGTGAATAATTTATTAATTAAATTTTAAGACAGCATGGTCTGTATGATATTGAGCATTTGTCATTATTTTAAAATTGCTTTTCCATTCACACACTTGGATCACATTTTTGGTGCTCTTCCTTACTGAATTCTCCTGTATCATTTCCCTTGAGACTACAGGACATTTCCAGTGATGTGTCCTGTCAGCTTTTATTTATTTGAAAATATCTTCATTCTATTCTCATGTTTAAGGAGTATTATAACCTGATTTAAAAAGACAAGAATTAATAGGTGTTTTTTGGTTTGTTTGTTTATTTGTTTGTTTTCCTTCTTTCTTTAGTTAAAGATACCTTCTGGCCTCCATTCTTTCTGATGAGAAGTCTGTGGTCATTCTTATCCCTGTTTCCATGTATGTAATACATCCTTTATTTGGGGCAATGCTTAAAAGTTTTTCTTTCGATGTTTGGTTTTTAGCAGTTTGACTATTAATGTGTCTAAATATGGTTTGTTTCTTTATTTATCTTTTTATTTACCCTCCTTGAGATTTGCTGTGCTGCCTGTATATGCGAAATATCTTTCACCAATTTTATGGAGATTTTGGCTATTTTTTTTTTTCCAAATGTTTTTTCTACCCTAATCTCACCCTCTTTTCCCTGAACTTTGACCTCTTTCTCCATCTGGCAGAATTTCTGTGCTCTGCTGAGACAACAGCTTCCCGGGAGATTGGAAAAGTTTCTCTAGGCAGAGAGCTGGATGATCGCGAGGTTTATGTTTCTTGTAAATTTCCTGTTTCTCAGGGATGGCAGGCTCCTCTGCATGTCAGCTCTTGCTGGAAAACAGTTAAATTGTTTTCTAATATATTTTGGGCAGTTTTATAGGTTTGTTTCATTTTCTTTTTATGATAGGAAGGTTAGTCCTTAACCATTTACTGCATCACAGAGAAATACATTTTGATGTTGTATTCATCAATTTCTGAACTCAAGTTTCTTAACATCTCCCAGGATGGTTTTAGATTTGCCTATTTATCTAAGTTTTGCTTTATTTATTTTGAGGACATGTTATTACTCTGCATGCAGCTTCAGAAAATTTATATTCTATTAATAAATTTTTAATTTTACTTATTTTACCCCTGAAAGATTGTTTTATTTTGCTTTGATTTGCATGCAAGTCTATTTTATCTGGTATGAACATAGCTACTCTAGGTCCTCTGTGATTAATACACCCAGGTATAACTCTAGCAATTCCACAATTTTTAGTTTTTCTGGTGGCATTAATAGTCTTTGAGAGAATAGTATGATTTCAGAGAAACTGGGATGGCTGGGGCAGGACGGAGCAGGGTAGAGGAAAACAGTATGTTTAAAGGAATTGAAGAGGCAGCAGAGTATGGGGAGAGGACAGATCCTTGCGTCAGAGTGCCTGAATTCAAACCTTATCTTGACCACTTCCTAACAGATGGTTTTTCGAAATTCATTTACCTTCCTTGTGTCTCATTTTCCTCAACTGGCAAAAGGATAATGGTAGTACTAATACTAGCACTACAACCTCTTTTGGTTATTATAGAAATTAAAGTAGTTTATCTTTAAAGCACCCTGAACAGTAGCAGGGAAATACTAAGTATTATGTGTTCATTAAATAAATAAATAAAAAATAGAGGAGAGAAACTAAGGAAGGAACAGGAGAGCTTTAGGTTTTTCTTTTTCGAAGTGAATACAGTTAGATTTTATTTCTCCCATTTGAGAATATCGCATTTTCACAGGTAAATTTAATCTGGTCACACTTTTTGTGATTAATTATATATTTGAATTTCTTTCAGTAATTTTATTTTTGTTTCCCATTGGTCATTTTTTTTTCTGTAATGCTTTTCCTCATTCTTTCTTATCTTCTATTGAATTGAATATAATTTCTTTATGTCCTTTTTTAACCTATTGATTTAGAGGTTATCTATTATACTTTTAGGCTTTTAGTGGATATTTTAGCAGACAACTCTCCATGAATCATTTGCAATTCTGCATGTTTTACAAATAAAGGCGTTGGCTGCCTTTGTTCCAGACTATCTTTTAAAGGACGTGTGTCCAGCAATCAGACTCTGAGGATAGAGTGCCTTCTCCCTCTGGAACAAGAGGCAGGCTTGTTTCCTGTCCACTGTAATAAAAATCGTGTCTCTTTCAGGAGCAAAAGTCAGACAAGTTTCCCATCCACTATAAAATATTCAGGTTCCCTAAGCTCAGAGTTCCTCAGGTCTGACAAAAAGCCTCTGCCTGTGTAGCACCTATCTGGACCCTTCCATATCACCGTCTTAGGACTTGAGAGTGAAGGTGAACGGACATAAACATAAAGCTCATGCTGCTTGCTGTGCCCTAAGTTAAAAATAAGTCCTTTTCTTCTCACCCAGGACTCTCATGTCTTCTGCTAGTATCCGTGAAACCGAATCTGATAGGTCAGGACCAGGGTGGAGCAAATTAGGTGAATCATGCAAGCACAGCGTCAGATAGTTTATTTAAGATTTTGATATTTTGTTCATCCTAGAGTTTTTGCATGAATTTTTTTACCTTTTAAAATATTGTTTTAAAACATTACTCATCATGATTATTCAGTTTTTTGGCATGTCCTTAAATTTTGTGCCTAAAGTAAGTGCTATACTCCTCCATTTTATTTCCAGCCCTGTTTCCTGAGTCAAGAAACTCCCACAGCAGAAGCAAGCACTGTAAGCAATAAGCATATAGAGATTTGGGTAAATAGAAAATATTAGAAAGTAGCACAATTTTAGCTGTGAGCAGCCACCTGGCCACACAGCATCAATAGTAAATTTGCATTGCTTGCTGATGTGGAGCTAATTTCTACCTTGCAACACCTCCTCTCTTGACTTCAGCTGTTTTAAGGAGACAGATCTTCAGTGCCAAAAACGAACAAAGGTCATAACACACATATAAGTGTATACTGGGGAATTATGAGGAAGAAAAGGGACTCAAACCTTTGTAGCTCTTTTGGATACTAATTCCCATCTTATATCCAGTTAATATCTTATCTGGTCCATGGGGTAGTGGGTACCTAGAATCAACTAATAAGGTTTGGTTAGAGTTCACATAGGGAAAGGAAGCTAATGTAACCTAGTGCATGAGAACTTTGTGGCTGTAACTGCTAAATATACAACTGCTATTGACGTTTTATTAATACATGCCTGTTCTGTACATGCTCATAAGTGACAGAAAGGATTATCCTGATTGGCAAGAGCCACATGTAGGTTAATGTTTTGAGCCACAAATCTCTGTCACTGATGACTTTGCCAATTAGAGTCCCTGGCAAAGGAAGGTAGTTTAAACCCAGAGGCAACACTCTGGTTTTGGACTCATTATCTCCCTGATATAACTCAGCTACTGGCTTGCCACTGGGCTGTTGTGGAAACTGAATGTCTGATCTATGGAGGCCTGTGATTCTCTTGCCTGATTTCCCCTTTTGGGTTGTTCAACTTGGACTCAACAACTAACAAGGCAGAAAGGACACGGCTAGTCTTGCTTGTCAAGTGGAAATGGTGTATTTCAGAACACAGCCAGCCTGGCCCCCGCCATTATCTTGGCTCTACATGAAGAAGTAGCAACTATCCTTTTGGAAGAAGCTTTATGCTCCACTCTATCTGATGTAAAGCTGCTGATTCAATAAGGCCCTTGTTTCAAAGAGGTTCCCCTAAATGCTCATGTTTAATTTACATTAATGATTTAGTCAAGCTGAAATGCCAGGGTGTCGTCTGGGCTGCTGCAGCTATTCACCCTCATCGCCAGCTATACAGAATGGAAAGCAGATGTGCCTGTTCCCAGTGGTTGGAACTCAAAGCTGTGCTCATATCTCTGTTTTAAACTTGGTGAAAACTTTTAAACATTTTTACTGACTCTTGGGTTGTTGCCAATGCCCTAGGTTTTTGGTCAGCCACTTGGGAAACTATAGACTGGCAGATTAAAAAACCCCTTTTTGAAGCCGCCAATTGTGTGAGCAAATCACAGTTGATGATCAGACTCTCTGGGTCACTTGTATAGATGCCTGTTCTCTAACAAGACCTATGAGAATTGAGCTGTTGATTGATTCTGCTTCATCTAGATCACTACCATTGCTGCCAGAATCCGTTACTGTTCCAGACATGGTACCACATCCACAATCATAGGGCACAGAGCAAAAGATTCTATATTTCTGATGCAGAGGCTTTCAGTACATGCCAGATTTGTGACTCCTACTAAAAGTTGACATTTTTCATCGTAATTAGGGAAGTTATATTGCATATCTACCCTGTGTGGGGTTTTACCCTTACCTGCTTCCAGTAGATTGACTACATCACACTCTAACTCACCACTGTTGAAGTTTTTTTCAGATTATGATGTTGATGTTCCAGTTCAGCCAGTTGACTCTGGCTAAACTTGAAACTAAATTTGATTACACATTAAGCTTTTCAGACCATTTTCAAACAAATAGTACAAGTTAGATTATCAATATCCCACCACCACCAAAAAAAAAAAAATTAGTCTCAATCATTGAAAATGAACTTTGAATGCCTAAGTCCACTAGCTGGCAAGGAAGCTATATTAGAGTCACTGTCAACCTGTGCCCCCTAGCTAATATAGTTTTCACACCATGGAGGTCAAACATTATAAGCAGCACCACGTGCAAACCTATTTCTGTATTGCTTTTGCAGAAGCCGGGCACCGAATTGCCTCCGTCCTGAAAACATAGCCACTTTCATCTTAGGAATGGTCAGAGAAATTTTCAAGTATTTAAGAAAACACCCCAGTATATCCTGTGGTGGTCAAATGACAGAAGAGAGGTCTCCAAAATGATGCTACCTTTCTAATAGAACTTTCCATTGGGATAACTGACTCAGTATTTGTGCTCACTCTGAGGGCAGTTATTGTTATGATAGAAGTCATCCAATTAGAAAATGTAGTATAGACTTTGTCACTGACTTTAGTTTAAGGGACCTAGGACACCACTTTGGCTTTGGGAGTCTTTCAGGATAGATTCTGTTTATTGGCCAAGATTGTTCTGGATGGTAGAATAACCCTAGACCTCTTTGTTATGGGCCAAGGTCAAGTCTGTGCAATCAGTAATACATCTGCTGGATTAACATCTCCCTCTGAGTGGAAAAGTCAACAGAGAAATTTAAGAAGAAAAACATCTAGATTTCTAATGTAGACCTAGATAGTTGAAGACATTTGTCTAGCTGTTTGTCAGCATGGTCAGGTCAATGCTGCAAGTGGAGCTTATACTGCTTGTTAGTAAATATAATTAAATACTGTGTGAGACAAATTGAGTGAATTTTTCCCACCCTTTGTCAGATTAATCAGAGTAACAAATGCTGTGGTGTTTTGCAGATAAAATGTTTTCATATGTAGGCATGAGGAGTTGATATTGTTGGAAGACAATTTCCTTGAGTTCTCTTGCAATCCTGTATATGTTGTAAATAGAAATACCATCTGTCTTTGCTTTAGACGACCCTTTCAATGATGTCAGTCAGGCAAGTAAGCTTAGAAGACAGAGATAGTGTCTTCCTCTAGAGCACAGGACCAATTGCTTAAAGCATTGGGATATAGATATTGCATTTCCTCTGACCAATGAGCGGGCATATTCACTGTCTAGTCTCTAAAGCAAAGATTCGTTTCAGTTTGTAGCTTATTATAAAATAATCAGCTTCCCTAAGCTTAGGGTTCCTCTTTTATAATGTAATATACTGTGTTTGCAGATGTCACCTGGTCTTCTTCATGTTGCCCTCTGAGACCTGAGTCTCAGGAAGCCATGAAAGATATTGCTATTACCTTAGCTGCTGCTATTGCTGTCAGTAACAGAGAGCCTCCAGACTCTGACCTAGGAGTTGCATGTCTTTTGCCAGCATCAGTTAAATTTCAGCAAGCTAATTTGTTAGCTTGAAAATGGGGTAAAATTTTAAACCGTTTACAGTCTTTCAAAGTCATCGTCAGAGTAACTATTAACACATATACTAATGATATAGAAAAAAAGCCAAAAGATAGACTAAAACAATTAAAAAATATTTTAAAAGAAGGACGCAAAGAAGAAAAGAAAAATAAAGAAACAAAACAGAGGGAATAAACAGAAACAAATAATAAATGCTAGACTTAAATTCAACAATATTTAAAGTCACATTAAAAGTTAATTTACAAAATACTCCACTTCAAAGGCCAGGAATGTAAGAATCAATAAAAAGAGAAATCCAATGATACACTGAATATAAGAGTATGTTTTGGCTTTTCATGCCCTATTCACTTTCATATCAATTTTAAGATCATTTGACAAATTCCATAAATATAAAATTTTATTAGGATTTTATCATTATTCCATTGTTTTATAGGTGGTGCTATTTTTATGATAGTGAATCTTCTCAACCATAATTGGTATTCTCTACATTTATTTTTATCTTTTTCCATATTTTTAAATAAAATATTATAACTTTATAAATATCTTACACTGTTAATTAGGTTTATTATTTGCTATTATATTATTTTGGCTAAGGATATAAATGATATTTTTCTGGGAAGATTCAGTTTCTAATAATTTTTCTGGTCCATAGAAATGAAACTTTCTGATATATATGACTTTCTTTTAAATTTCAGAATATGGTGGGGGTACAAATGTTATGGATAGTGCCTTTGCCCGCCAGTATATGAGTGTTTTTAAACGGTTTTTAAATTATTTTAATTTTTTCAATTTTTTAATAGACTCTCTCGGATTTCCTGTTTAGACACTTATATCATCTGCAAACAATGACAATGTGATTCCTTCCTTTTCACATCTCATACCTTCTGTTATTTTTTCTTCTTTTCCTCAGGTGACTATTAAGCCTCCAATATAATAATTGTAATAACTGCAATTTTAAGCATTCTTCCTTTATTCCTTCCTGTATCATGATTGATTCTTCTTTTTAGTCATAAAAATGTATAAATAGATGTATAAAATGTATTATAGATATTTGGTATAGACTTTATCATAAAAGGGGTTTTCTACTTATCCCTATTAAGAATTTTTCAAAAATTATGCATTGATGTTGAATTGCATCAATTGTTTTTTGATTTACAGAATAATAAATATTTTCTGCATTAATGTTTTAAGGTTGTGTGTTACTTTTAGAGATATTTCTATGTTAAAATGGTTTCATTTTCCTGAGGAAAAAAATCATATTTTATCATAGCACATTTTTACATCTTGCTGGATTTAGTTTTCTAGTATTTTATTTAAATTTTTTGTCTCTATATTCAGACATTATGACTTTATTTCTCATACTGATATTAAGACTATAACCTCATATAACTGTTTTGAGTAATTTCTTTTTCTTTCTATTGTCATGAAAGTTGACATAAAGGAATTTGTTTCCTGAAGCCTTAGTGATATTTAACTTTGAAATTCCCTGGGTCTAGTGTTTTAACATGTGTCTAAGGGTGTTAGAATGTAGATTACAATCTACTGATTGTGATTTTATTGATAAATATATATTCACACTTTTAGTTGTCTAGGGGTCATGTTTTACTAAATTATACTTTTTCCTCAAAATTTTTATTTTTATTTGGTCTGAGGTTTCAAATATTTTTCAAAAATATTTTCAATGTATTTAGTTCAAATGTTTAAATATTATAAAATTATGTATAATATTCTATTCTGATTACAGAAACTCTGCCATACTTATATTTATGTCTTACATTAAATTCCTTATCTATTTATGTGTTCTTTCTTTTTTTTATAAAATCCATTTTGGTAGAAGTATCTCTGTTTTATTAGCATTTTCAAACAAATTTCATTATACAATATGTTTCTTTTCTTATTTTTTTTTTTTTTTTCGAAACAGGGTCTCACTCTGTTGCCTAGGCCAGAGTACAGTGGCATCATAGCTCACAGCAACCTCAAACTCCTGGGCTCAACTGATTCTCTTGCCTCAGCTTCCTTAGTAACTGGGACTATGGGCACGTACCACCGTGCCTGGATAATTTTTTTTATTTTTATTTTTGAAGGGATGGGGCCTTGCTGTGTTGCTCAGCCTGGTCTCAAACTCTTGGCTGCAAGCAGTCCTCCCACTTGGGCCTCCAAAGTGCTAGGATTACAGGTATGAGCCATTGCACCTGGCCTCTTTTTTTAATATGATAAAAATTATATATGTATCTTCTTAATTTTTATTATTTCCTGCTTGACTTTTTTGAGTGTGCAATATCTTTTGTGTTTGTTTAATAAACCTTTTAAAAAGTTATAAAATTTAGTTATAAAATTTTTGAAATACCATAAAATAATATGGAGAATGTAACACTGTTTCCCCTATTGTTAATATATTACATTACAGTGATACAATTGTCACAACTAAAGAACCAATTGTGATGGAGTATAATTTATTTTTATTTCAGCATATTATGGGGGTACAAATGTTAAGGTTACGTACATTGCCCTTGCCCCCCTCCCCCCCCAGTCAGAGCCTCAAACCTGACCATCCCCCAGATGGTGCACATCGCACTCATTATGTATGTATATACGATTCCCTCCTCCCCCCATCTGCCCAACACCAGATAAATGTTGTTCTTATGTGTCCACTTAAGTGTTGATCAGCTAATACCAATTTGCTGGTGAGTACATGTGGTGCCTGTCTATCCATTCTTGTGATACTTCACTTAATAGAATGGGTTTCAGCTCCATCCAGGAAAATACAAGAGGTGCTATATCACCATTGCTTCTTATAGCTGAATAGTACTCCATGGTATACATATACCACATTTTATCAATCCACTCGTGTACTGATGGGCACTTGGGTTGTTTCCACAACTTTGCAATTGTGAATTGTGCTGCTATAAACATTCAAATGCAAGTGTCTTTTTTATAGAGTGTCTTTTGTTCATTTGGGTAGATGCCCAGTAGTGGGATTGCTGGATCAAATGGTAGATATACTTGTATCGCTTTCAGGTATCTCCATATTGCTTTCCACAGGAGTTGCACTAGTTTGCAGTCCCACCAGCAGTGTAGGAGTGTTCCTATCTCTCCGCATCCACGACAACATTTATTGTTTTGTGACTTTTTGATAAAGGCCATTCTCACTGGAGATAAGTGATATCTCATTGCGGTTTTGATTTGCATTTCCCTGATGGTTAGAGATGTTGAGCATTTTTTCATATGTTTGTTGGCCATTATTCTGTCTTCTT
>CAUYRT010063099.1:0-12532 GCA_963574885.1 Lepilemur ruficaudatus | reverse complement strand
CTCCTTTGGGGAGACAAAGAGAAAAATATATACTACTTTTTCATATGTTATCTCATTGACTGAATCAGCCTTATCCTCAATGATGAGGCTCCAGTTCTTGGGATACTTCACCTGACTGGGGTGAGGTGGTATCTCATTGTGGTTTTAATTTGCATTTCCCTGATGATTAGAGATGTGGAGCATTTTTTCATATGTTTCTTGGCCATTCTTCTGTCTTCTTTTGAAAAGTTTCTGTTCATGTCCTTTGCCCACTTTTTGATAGGGCTGTTTGATTTTTTTCTTGCTGATTTTCCTAAGTTCTAAATAGATTCTAGTTATCAGCCCCTTATCAGATGTGTAAGTTCTTGCTTTTATTTATGAGGCAAATTGCATTTATAGATTTGCGAATGTTGAACCAGCCTTGCATCCCTGGAATAAAGCCCACCTGGTCGTGATTAATTGTTTTTTTGATGTGCTGCTGAATTCTATTTGCTAAAATTTTGTTGAGGATTTTTGCATCTATATTCATGAGGGATATTGGTCTGTAATTTTCTTTTTTTATTGGGTCCTTTCCTGGTTTTGGAATGAAAGTGATAATTTGCTTTGTAGAATGAATTCGGAAAGATTCCATCCTTCTCAATGTTGTGGAATAGTTTCAAGTTACAGCAAGTTTTAAAACTCTGTTATTTGGGACTGAATTTCATTCTTTTTCTCCAGTGTGAAGGGAGAATTAAGCTTGAAGCACTGACTTTATATGAAACTGAAATTATATATATATATATATAAAATTACATAGGCTGGCTGTACAATCAATGTTGATATTCTCGTTACATATGTAGTAAAGTTAGGACACTGTCATGTGATGTTAGAGATATGAGGTAGAAAATGATGCCAGATGCAACATCCAAGTTGCTTAGGCAGATGCAGTGAATATTTCCAAATATTCAAGGGGGGGGAGAAAGTCTACAATTTACCCGGACAGAGTGGCAGGACCAAGGACTGGAAAGGGTAGACAAAGGAAGCGACAAAAGACCTGACATGTGCAGCTAGGGAAGTTTGCAGGAACATACCTCAACTAATCCATGAACCATTTCTAGGTCTATTGTAGCAGGAATTTGTAAAGATGATTAAATCATCAAGTTTCTGGAAAGAGAGTTTCAAGAGTTCTTTATGTGTGGTAGGCTTTAAAAGCTTATCATATCTGCTACAAATATTTTTCAAGGAAGAAAGATATGACGTGTCTAACTGCAAGGTTTTTCAGGAATGCTTCGTGGTTATCCTATAAAGCACTACTGTGGGTGGATTTGCAGTGTATACTGGTAAGGTTTTCCTGGGTCACCCATGAAACCAGGTGACAGTCTGGGCCTTTGGTGAAGAAGCAAAAGAGACAAGTGGAAAAAGACCTTCTAAATGTGCAAGATACTTTCAAGGCATAGCCTTCTGCTGAGGGGTAGCAAGCATCCTGCCGGTTTGGGGACCCAGGAAGTTAAACGACTTGTAGTAAGAACGATTTACGTACAGTAAAATAGATGTAAGTGGATAGCATGTTTAAAAAAAAGCGTGAGGCGGACAGATGAACACTCTAAGGTATGACTATCTTAGCTCATTTCTCTTTGTTGTAAATTTGTACCTGATTTGAATTAAACATACACTACATTATTCCTGTAATCCGCTAAAGCAACAATTGATTGAGCACCTAGTAAGCCAGGCACAATGCTAGGTCTTATGATTTTTTCATTTAATCTTTATGAAACCTCTAAGGTAAGCATCACTGCCCCCAATTTACTGATGAGGAATCTGAGGTTCAAAGAGGTTTCCCCCAGGTGGCAGCCCTTTTAAGTGGCAGACCCTAAATTAGAATTCAGATCTGCCCAGATGCACAGCCTGTGTTCTTTCCACAATATTATGCAGGCTCCCTTACTTGGCATTATTGTGCTTGTCATCTTCTGTTAGATTACCGCTCTTAACAAGGTCATAGTTTATGCAGCCTGGCTGGATGGCGTCAATTAAATCCACAACTGCCAAACTGGAGCTGATCGTCTTGTCCTAGTGTAAAGGGAGAACAAATCTGAGAATTTCAATATGTACAAATTAACATGTGCTTATTTATATAAAGTGCCCCAAACACAGCCTAGTGCATTAAAAGAGAATCTTGTCATTAGCCCAACAGTAATTCTCACTCACAAAGAAACCAAAGGTTGTCCTTCCAAATGTTAGATATTATCTAGCAATCATAATATGTAATAGTCAAATATGGATTCTGACCTTAAAACTCTGAATGGAAGTTGATTTTCCAGCTTCACTCAATGTTCTATTCACCCAGTTCACAATGATGTCATCATTAGCTTTCTGACCTTCTCCGAGATCTTCCAGGACATTGAGGGTATATCTAAGAAGTAGAAGAAAAGGTCACAGTCAACTTTTATGAGAAGAAGAATGCAAGCATCAGAAAGATACTTCATATTCCGGGCATGGTGGCTTATGCCTGTAATCCCAGCACTTTGGGAGGCTGAGGCAGAGAGTTCAATACCAGCCTGGGGAACATGGCGAGACTGTGTCTCTCTCTCTCTATGCACACATATAAATAAAAATTAAAGAAGAAAGATGCTTTAGCTTTCTTTTTTTTTTTTTTTTGGAGAAAGAGGCTCAGTCTTTTGCTGTGGCATCAGCCTGGCTCACAGCAACCTCAAACTCCTGGGCTCAAGCGATCCTCCTGCCTCAGCCTCCCTGGTAGCTGGGGCTACAGGCATGCGCCACCATGCCCGGCTAATTTTTTCTAGATATTCTTAGTTGGCCAATTAATTTCTTTCTATTTTTAGTTGGGACTGGGGTCTCGCTCTTGCTCAGGCTGGTTTCGAACTCCTGACCTTGAGTGATCCACCTGCCTAGGCCTCCCAGAGTGCTAGGATTACAGGCATGAGCCACCACACCTGGCCTGCTTCCATTTCTTTTATTCCTTAGGTTTGAAAGACTAAAGATTTCATGGGAAGAGATTCACATTGGGTAAAAAAAATATTTCAGGGGGTAGTGCCTTGCCACTGATCTGCCCTTTGCAGTGGTGGGGAGAAGACGGACAGTGTTTTTATGAGTAAGTCCAACAGTCTACTGCAGGCACATTTTGTAGTATTCCAACATTGGTAGTGACTTGAAATATAATAAGCTGTGCTTTGGCTGGTACCCAGTCATAATGAATGCTTTTCAGCATTATAATTAAGAGATCTTCATTTTCAAATGGATACATGGGGATGTTCATAATTTTGTTCTGACAATTTTTGTATTTACTGACACTAAATGAGGCTTAAGTCCACATGTCAGGTTTTCTGTTTAAAAAAGGGAATAATCATAGTTTTGCTGCCTAACTTACGAGGAAGTATTTCCCACTGAACATCCATCATGTAATGAATATATTTCAAAAGTGTAGTCATTGATGTTGAAAAACTAATAAGGACTAAATCACAGAGCTGTACTACAGTAAAGCTTAAACAGCTAAAATTGTGTACTCTACCTTCTCATCAGCTGCCAGACTAAAGCTAAAGTCAGAGTTGGGTTCCCATCATTCAGGTCTTGCCCTCCTATGCCAACCAGGGAGAATTTAGCAGGATGCTTCCCTAATTCAACAGCATAGTTGCAGTTTTCTAGCTGCAAACACAGAAGAGTAAATGGTTAAAGACTTTCACTTTTTTAATGTGCATACACGTGTATGTGTGCACCTGTTGAATAATACTAGATATTAGCACACAAAAACAAGACAGTTCCTGTCCTCAAGAAGCTCCTAGTCAAGAGTTTTTGAAATAAAAGAAATTAAGAATAGTCTGTAACAAAGATATATAATAACTTAATTATCTACCTTTTTCATGTTGGCTCCAAGTTTCGGGTATGGAGGTTTGTTAACCTTACTCCAGTCAACAGGAACTTTAATTCGTTCATATAACTGTAAGATTACCAGGGCATCTTGCAGGTCACTAATGATTTTAAAAAATAACTTAATCAGTGTTTTCAGACAGCTGGGCCTTTATTTTCCTTAAAAACAATAATACTATACCGTCAAACAAGATATATAAAACCATAAATAATACCCAAGACTCATTTTCTATCAATCTGTGCTGAAAACAGAGCTCAGACCATCTGATTCACTTAAAAGTATTATTTACTGAGAGATTATTATGAGCAAGGGACCGCCCTGGAGGCTGATCACATGGGATAAAAATCCCTGTCCTCACATTACAGTCAGCGAGACAGACAATAAACAAGTATATGGATAAATAGATAATATAATTTGGGGTATATGTAAGTACTATGAAGAAAAAAAGGAACTAGGGTTAGGGGGTTAAAGAGAAGCAGGTGGTAGTCTGGAAATCTCTGAATTAGTGGCAGGATATAGTAAGGGTGTAAGTCATTACGTGTGGGCAAAGACATTCCACGCTGAGAGAACAGTGAGCCAAAGGCCCTGAGACATCGTGGTTGATCTGCTTAAACGGTTCCCTGGTCTCTGTTTTGAAATATAAAGTATCTGCTCCGGAGGATACTGAAGGGACCTTATTCATTCTATCACTTATAGTTAATGATCACATAAAGAAATAATTTGAGCTTTTTATGTATTTGGAGAATGATGATGGAAATCACCACTCAACATTTTCCAATATTTATTCACTACAAATTAGTGATTATTTAATCACTACAAACTAACATTTAGAAAATCTTTAGAGCTGTCATTATTTGTGTAGTATCCACTCATGATGTTCGTAACTGTTTACAATAGTAGAAAGGCTTACGCATAGAGATGGTTTACGTGGGGATTAACACCGAGAGAGTTCATCCAGTTACGGAAGGTTCGTTCTTCACGAGTTTCTCCTGTTAAGAATATTCACAAAATTTACCCATTCATTGAACACCTTGTAAATGTGCATATAGTGCCAACCCATGTATTATTTTATCTGCTTTATTCAGATCTAGAAGTTTTCCCCAATGCAAATTTCCAAGCATTCTCTCTAAACACATTCTCTGTAGATACATGCTTACTTTTTAAACTTGTTGAATGTATTTTAACATCAAAGAATACAACTTTATTATAACTCGTTGAGCAATGTGGAGGTTCATGAACCTTTTACAATTTCCTCTAATCTTTCTCCAATATCTCCTCAAATCTACATACATCAAAGTAACTACTCCTATCAGTTTAGTTTATAATTTAAAAACTTTACTAAGGCCATATGAATTTGTTTTTCCTCTACTCATTTTAAAATACCAAAATACACATGATTACTACTTTTATAGACCTATTAAAGCAACAAATTTCTTGAAACTTCAAAGGCATAAAATTTAAAGATTTTATAGCAATGCCAGTGGATACCCAATGAACTACTGTTTGCATTTGTTAATTTTTATGTACCATACTTCATGTATATATAATCTGGAAAAGGTAAACTCTTCCTTTCTCAAACTTAAACAGATAATTCCACACATTATCACTTGAGTTTTGAAAAAGTAAGGATGAAAGGAGCTGGGGCTAGTTCCAGTTGGTCTGACTGTGGAAGAATGAAACTACTAAATACCACAAATTTACAGGTCAAATTAAATGCATATATGCATTTTTCTGGTGAGAGGTTTAAAAAGTGGTCTAACCCTAAATCTAAATATTAAAACGAAACATTGTTTTACTAAGTGGCGTTACATTAAGTGATTCTAAATTACTTGGCTTTATCATCTCAAGTTCACTTGTGGCATCCTTTTCTGCCAATTTTGCCTCAGCACTTGCATCTACTTCTAGCAGAAGAAAGTAGATAAACAAACTTATTAGTCAAAATACTAAAATCATTTTATTTCTACTCTATAGTCCCATACATTAGAATTTGAGAAGCTTTCAGTTACCTTCTAATAGAGTCCAGTCAATATCCTGGTTCTCTGGCTTAGTTAGTGCCGGGTATTTATTAAACAGGTTAGCCACAAAGGCTAAGTTGAGTTTGGGGTTTCCGCTGACAACATCAGCAGGGGTAACAAACTGTCTGCAACCTAATTTATCTGCTTGTTGAAGCATACTCTCAGCTCGCTTCAAATCATCTGTTTCCTGTTGAAGTAAAATAAGAATACATTTTCCAAAGGCCATCTGAAAATATAGAAATTTTCCCTAAAATCATAGTCTGGGTATACAATTCTATTTTCTTTTAGCCAACATGTGGTACTTATTACAAAATTGTTACAAATGCAAAAAAAAAAAAAAAAAAAAAAAGTTAGCTCTGCTGGAATGCAGTACCTTTAAAATAGACTAGATGGCGCCAGATCACATCGCTAACTACTGAGTACGTTTAACTCAACTGGGATTGTATCTCTCATGCCCAAACAAAATGCATTAGGAAAAAAGTTAAATTGGAAAAACAAAAACAAAACAAAAGCTAAAACTGTTTAGATTTTTAAATTAGGCCCTAAAGAAGGTTTAAAGCTGAAAAAGATGAAGGACACTGGAAAACAAGGGAAAAGCGTGAGTAAGGCTCAGAGGTAAAATGGCTGTTTGGGGAAGACAGAGGAGATGGGAGGTTGTGAAGGGAGGTTTGCAGGCTACAGACTTGCGGGGAATAACACCGGCGAGGAGAGACGGAGCAAGACTGTGAAGGACCTTAAGTGCTAAGCAGAGCATTTTAGCCTGAATTCTAGAGTCAATAAGGGCAATCCCTGATGGATTCTGAAGAGGGAAGAGACAAAGAAAGGAGTGTTTTAAGATCAATCAGGAAGGACTTACAGGAGAAGGACTATTCTGATTCTGTGTCAGAATCAGAATAGTATGCTTGTGCCATTTACCCAGGCATATAAGATCACCTGGCTCGCCACCCCAGACAGCTACCTAAACGCACAGGATGGCCCCTCATCCCTACCAAGAGCGACCTGAGCTGAAGAGTTTTGCATTTAACATACAGACGGAAATATAAGTACACAAGTCAGTTACAAACTCCGTTCTGGTAAGGGCAGTGTAAAATGGCTCAGCCAATGTAATCCACGTAATCCTACTGCATACATAGGCTAGATTGTGGGTTTTGTACAATGCATTTTATATCAAATGGGTACAAAGAACCACAGAATCCTAGAAACTTGGGACTAAATAGTCTAGTCCAACTCCTTACTCTATGGAGGAGCAAAGTGAGATCAGATTTGGGGAAGAAACTTGTCCAAGGTCACTGAACAAATTAGTGACATAACCAGGTAACATGGTCCCTTGACAGTAATTCCCCAAATTGGATCTCATGGATCAGGAGTTTTGTAAACACATTCACATTACTCTGAACACAGGAATATTATCAACGTACACATGAATATAGTCATTAAATCTACCACTGCGGTTGTAGTTCAAACACTTGGAAAACGTTAGTCTCTAGGGCTTATTTCTCCACACTTGCTTTGAATATTTTATGCCATCCATATAGCCAGTACCACCATAATTATGGAATTCACTAATAAACTATCAAAATAAATTAAACCTAATTCTTTGCCTCTGAATTACATGTACAGTAATACATTTAAAAATAATGCTTCAAATTGCCAACACCACTACATATAATTGTAAAAATTCTTGCATTTATAAGAAATTAGCCTGAGCAACATAACGAGACCCCGTCTCTACAAAATATTAAAAAATTAGCCAGGTGTGGTGGTGCGTGCCTATAGGTCTAGCTACTTGGGAGGCTGAGGCAGGAGGATCAGTTGAGCCCGGGAGTTTGAGGTTGCAAGTGAGCTAGGATGACGCCACTGTATTCTACGCCCAGGCAACAGAGTGAGATCCTGTCTCCAAACAAAGCGAAACACAAAAAACAGAAATTGACAACAATTTTGCAAGACTGTATAATTCAAAAGAGTACCTATACTTACATTGAAACCTGACATATTAATATCTATCCGTGGTTCACCTTCCTTTTGTCCTTTTGGTGCAATTTGATTGAGAAGATGGAAATAGGCTTTTGAATCCTACAAATGAATTGAAAATGTCAGTGAGATCACATTTACAAAGAATGAATGTATCCTATTGTACCATGTTTGGAATGCTATTTGCATTTGATTTTGTGAGAATATATGGCACATATCTGTCTTCTCATTTAACTGGTCTTTTCCCCAGAAAAGTCCATCCATCTGGCCTTCTGTCTGTCTTGCATATGGATGAACTGGATTTTGATGCGACTTTACAATTTATCGAAGTCATCAATACAATAATGCTAATAAACCTATAACTAGTTCTGTACCTTCACTGAATTACTGAAGTCAAGAAGCTTGATAGACAAAACAAGCATTAAAAAAAAGTAGGAGAGCAGAAATCCAGGAAGCATAGGGAAAGAGAAAATAAACAGGTTATATCATTACAAAGTACAATGTATACCATAACCTAAGGAGAAGAGATTAGCTATGTTCAAGATGTATTTAATTATAAATTTAAATGACAAAGTCTTTTAATGATAAACACTTTAGTTGCTAAAATAACATCTAACCCTTTATGATCTGAATATACTTATCAAAACAAGCTTTTCTTATGAAGACCTTGGACAAGCCAAGAATGTTGTTTACTTGGAATCTCAGTACATAAGGCAGACTGGAGTTGCTCATACTGGGGATAGGATGGGTGAATTCAGGCTGTATGGACAACTCCACAGAACTCAGCTTAAAAACCATTGTACTAGCACAAACACTTGCTAAGAGTCTCCTCACACGTGTCAAGTAAATTCCTGCCTCTCTGGAATGCTAGAGGACAGGAACTTAAGTCACCATTCCTTAACCATATCATATCTGAAGACCACCTTCCCAGCTATGATGGTTTTCTATTACTGGCCTGGAAAGTGCAGACATATAAAGGAGTGTTTCCTGTAGTCAGCTCCACAGACTATGTGCATCCTAATCCCTGGGGAAGTTGCTCAGTATGTGACTCACTGGACCCAACCAAATATAAATCTCTGGGAGTTGCCTAGAAAACTGTATCTTGAACCAGCTACCCAGATAAGTTTGAAACTTGGTGCCATAAATGATTCTAAAAATGGAAAAATCAGAAAAGGCATTTCAGAGCAATTCATGAAATGCCAATCCAGATCTTATTAATAGGGGCTAAAGGCTTTACCGCCTGCCTCCTAGGGAAGAGTGCAGTACAGCTGTGAGCATGCTTTCACTTCCAATTACTTGCTAAAGGCACATCAACAATTTATAATCTAACCCTGTGCACTCGAGAGGAACAGGTGAAGAGCTCACCCAGCAGAGTCTATTTACGACCCTGAAAAGGGCTTCACAGGTGAAAATTTGAACTTGAATAGAGATAAACTAGAATTTAGTTTTCAGATTAACAATTCTTTGCTTTTTAAAAATATTCAAAGCAGGCATCATGAAAAAAACAGAGTTCCTTTATACATTGAAAACATGTCCCAGTATATATAAAATTCATTTCCAAATGGTTTTCAGGAACACATCTAATGCAGGAAGCAAAATATACCTGGCCACACATGTTGTGTAAGTTAAAGGAGGGGGTGAGGACAGTTGGTTTCATGCTTTTCGGGCTAGACTAAATTGTCATGGATGAAATCAGCAGTACAAGTATGACATTGCTTCCTCTCATCACTGAACACATTGGTACGATCCCAGAACATCGTTTTCATAACCTGCTGGTCAGTGACATCCGATGAAGAGCCTCGAATTTGTTCCCTGTATCCTAACATCTGGATCTCAGAGACAGCTGAGGTAGTTAATGAGAACTCCACAATGTCTGCTATGGTGATGCTGGTCCTCTCTGCATCAGAAGCCAAAGGCAACATGGGATAATGAACGCTACCAATGCCCTCCTCCATTGCTAGCTATTCCCCACTGATGACGGTGAGCAGTGGGTGCCAAAATTCAACACAAGAATTATTTGAGGAACTTTATGTGCCAGATATTGTGTTAGAGGTTGGCTTTGGTAGGACGGCCCTGGGGCAGTGGCTGAGGTAGGAGTAAACAGACATAAATAAGAGCCCATCACTACCCTCAAGAAACTTGTATCTAAAGGTAGAAAAAGAAGACAAGAGAGAAGCCACATAGGAAAGATGAAGGGGAAATCTTGAGGCCTTTCCTCTCTCTTCTAGGTCTTTACTAACAAGCACACTGAGGTCTAGGAAAGGCAGTTAGGATAGAACAGTCATGTCCCATCCTTTCATACTCCATGTACAACAGTAGACAGGATATAAAAAATTAGCATTGTAATACTTTTACCCTTTTCCACAAAAATGCACCATAAAGACTCGGTGTTCATGCTCCTTACCTGGCTCTACCGCCTCTCTACTGAAATCTAACATCGGGGTCAAGAGGCAACCAGGCTTGGTGATAGAGTGTTAAGATTTTCCCTGTTGAGCTGGGATGAAATCCGCCCCTCCCCCAGCCCTTACGTCCCCCCAAAGTGTTAACGGTTCTTTGTACAGTTACCTTGATGTCAGCACTGAAGTTGTTAATTTTTTGCCAGCCTGAGTTTTCCAAATGAAAGTTTGCCCATCTGAGCAGAAGCTCTTCTGGAGACAGTTTCATAAGCTCCTCCAAAGTCTCACCGTCTCGAAGTAAAGCAGCCAAAGCTAGAAGAAAACAGCCCCCAAACAAATATATGATAGGATCATGGTCAGGCCAACTTCATTCAATTCACTCTGTTAGTAGAGGTACAAAAGCTAGCATGACATAGCTCCTGATTTTGGCATACTCCTACTCTAATTAAAAAGATATATAAGTAGATAATAAAACAAGGTGATACAGATAGAGGCATGACATACGAATGCACAGCAAATATTATATAAAAAAATTATGTACTATTATAATTCATGTCTATTGCTCTTCACATTCCAAATACCAAATAAGGTTACAACTTTTTAAGTTTAATATTTTTTTTTAGTTTAATATTTTTAAGTTTAATATTTTCATATTATGTTATATATACAAATCATTCTTGTTTACTACTTCTAAAATTAGGGATTTGGGAAGGATATTTCAAAATTTGGTAATCTTTTACTTAACCTTTGGTATTTATATTTAAGCATAATTAATCCATTAAGTCTTGAAGGGTTAAACATATTTTAAAGGGAATGTAATTCAACTTTACATTTTCTATAGCACCTAATATGTAAAGGCTGCTTGATAACTTTGTTGTTGTTGAATTGAATGTGTAGAAGCAGCCAAGCTTTTCTTGGGCAAATATTCTCATCGGTAATAGGAAAAAGCTTGGGTGTCTGCATAGAGAACTATCTAAATTCAGGCTAGATGTAATGGCTCATGCCTGCAACCCCAGCACTTTGAGAGGCTGAGGCAGGAGGATCACTTGAGGCCAGGAGCTTGAGACCAGCCTGGACAACATAGCGAGACCCCATCTCTAAAAAAAAGAAAAAGAAAATTATCTGGGTATGGTGGCACAGGCCTGTAGTCCCAGCTACTTGAGAGGCTGAGGCAGGAGGATGGCTTGAGCCCAGGACTTGGAGGCTACAGTGAGCTATGATCACACCATCGTACTCCAGCCTGGGCAACAGAGCAAGAACCTCTTTCTAGAAATAAATAAATAAACAAATTAACCATTGTTTTCAGAAGTTGTATAGTCCTTATGCAATAATTGCCTCCCATAAAATGAAAGTACAATAATATGTCTGATTTCTGAAGAGGTCCGAGTAATACTCATATTAGGCAGATTTCATCTTCGATGGACTCCGCTTCATGCATGTCACTTTGGTACTCAGGGATTTAAGAAAGTAGAGGCAGCATGGCCACTTGTACAGAGCCCTCCTGCTGCTCTGCATCTCCACCAAATCAAAGGCTGAAAAGGATTAAACAGCCCAACATCTATGTACCTGAGACTTGGGCAAAGATAGATCATTTGACTTAGTATATGAGCTAATGACATTTTATTTTGTTTTTTCCTTTTTAGTTTTAAATGGACTTCAACTCCTTTAAACAAGACAAGCACTGCTGTGAAGAAGGCCAGCAATTAGAATAATTTTGTTCATTCCAAAGCAAGTTCCTTTGAGCGTATTGAAATGGGTAATAAAGTTGAAATTTAAAAGTGTAATAAAGTTTTGAAAAAAGTCTTATGCAAAAATTCTTATACTGGATAAACGTGCAAAGTAAGACTACTGGCAGACATTATGAAAACATTTAGAACCCCAAATATATGTTCTTCTGCCAAAGTAACTGAGGATTGAGATGGCGATGCTAGGATTTCTGGAATGAGATCTGAGTATTTGGAGTGATGCTCAATATTTTCAACTTCATAGGGAGAGGATAATGTAATACTTCCTAGGACCTGGCGAGAACTGTATAGCATATGCTTATACATTCTATAAATCCAAAATGTGATTTAAAACCCTATGCTGTAAAAAGGATGATACTTCTGCCAGTGTAGGAAGTATGAGACCATCAAGGATAGGTTAGAACATTTCCAAAGGGACCTAAATCTATGATAGAATATACAAGGTATTAAAAACAATAGGATGGCTCACGCCTGTAATCCTAGCACTCTGGGAGGCCGAGGTGGGTTGATTGTTTGAGCTCAGGAGTTCGAGACCAGCCTGAGCAAGAGTGAGACCCTGTTTCT